>JAJHUR010136329.1:0-27679 GCA_027495735.1 Lutjanus campechanus | reverse complement strand
CATCCTCTCCAAAAACATGAACATATTGATGGATTATCTGCAATCTGTGTCTAGTTTCGTGTGTGTGTGTGTGTGTGTGTGTGTGTGTGTATCCTGCAGCGCAAGCATTTGGCTGTTGTTGGAGTGTGTGTATATTTGACTGTGTATATAAAGGAGTCCAAAGCAGTGTCTCTCTGTGACTTGAGTTGTGCTGATGTGAGAGGAGGGGCAGTTTAAGAGGAGGTTCAGGTGATACCGTATAGCATGAATGCTCCTGACAGCGCTGTCCTGACCGTGGCTGTCTCTCAGTGTGATGAATATCCAGAAAACATGTGAGACACACATAATAGAGATATTCCAATTGTAAATCTTTCAATATACTATCTCTTACAACTTTTTTAAAATTAATAACATTGAGGTGATACGTGGCCGTTACCTATTTTTGCATTATTTAAGAATAATTAAGAATCTTGTGCGTTTAAGACAAAAGCAAGTGTATAAATAGAAATATCTTCTTACTTGCTTTGAATTTAGTTTATATTCAAACAAAATCCTATAAAATACGGGATTTGGAGGGGTTTTTTTTCTAGTAGAAAAAGTGATGCAAACACAGCTTGGATGAAGCGAACAGATCACATTTGCTGCTTCACAACATGAGACTGGAATATCAGAAGGTCAATCGAGAACATGATCTGAATAGTAATTCGTAGATACTGATTTGTGATTGAATAACTGGAGTATCCCTAACATACACAAATATGTACACATACATATGCACACACAAAAGTACACAGTCACCTCTGTGTCAGCGATCATTACACTCCACATACCATCTCCCTGTTCTTCAACCCTGAGTAAAATCTAAGGGAGAGATTTAATTGTTCCCAAAGACATAAGCACAGAGAGAAAGAGTGTGGCTTTTTTGTTTTGTGTTTGAATGTGTACATTTGTGCATGTATGTGTTTACATATAAGCATGCACATCTGTGTGAGCATGAAAGGGAAAGACAAAGAAAGAAAGACAGTGTGATATGACAGCTATTTCGTCCTCTGGAAAACTGTTGCTTTCATTTAAATGCTGCGAGAACATTTTTGTGAGGAAGGACAGACAAAGTGAGTCCATGCACGAAAAACACATCTTCCTCCCAGCAGCAGCAGCAGCGACACTGAGAATAGACTCGTTGACAGTGCCTTTCATACACAGACGCTGAATTGTATGGGGTTTCTTTTCTTCTAATACTGCAAAACTGACACACAAGTGGGGCATAAAGTGATACTGTAATTACTGGTTCATCTCATAAAGCAACACACAGCATCAATCAGGCCATGAGCATCCATTCATACCACTGACAAATTACTACAGCTTTTAACTTAGACGTCGGATCAAGTGTAACACTGTCTTTTTTTTTTAAACACACAATTTAGGAAAATAAACAGGTAACTGGCAACCTTTTTTGGAGGACATACAATAGATATTTCCTGATATTAGCTTGCACTTTTCTGTTATTGAGCAGGCACTTTCTAAACAGAGCTTTCCAGAAGTCTAAAAGTACACACGTCGTACAATAAATGGCAGTGACAATGAGGAGGAGGAAAGAGAAACTAATTAAAATGATATGTAAAAAAAGGTGGGGAGGAGACATTCTATTTGGAGATGGGAAGCTTTGACTGGAGGCCAGGCTGGATCCGCTGTAGGTGTGATTAATGGTCTTAATAAAAGCTAGTATGTTGCTGAAGCACAACCACATTGTAAAGAATGTAGCGCCCTCTTCCCTTTTTTTGGATCATCATTCATTGCAATCATATTATCATCTTCATCACCATTAAAATCATTTTCATACTTGTATCATCATCATCTACACATAAGTCTGCCTTCGACAAACCTCAGAACTTGTAGGAGGTCTACGGTTGAGCTAGAACTAGATCTCTTCTACTGTTTATTGTCTGTGTGTGTGTTGCCTCTGTGGATCTTACTGATATCTTTTGGGTGTTGGTTTCCCAACGTAACATATTGTTAGGCAAAAATAGCATTCATAATAATTGGCACTACTGGCAAAAAGGGTTTAATTTTTGCTAGCCAAGAAACAAAAAGCACAAAGTGTAAATGTTTTCGTCTGAAAGATCATTGTTTCAGCTAACTTTGTTTTTCCCACTTATAATTCTAACATTAGATTTTTCAGTTTGCATGCTTTTTAACAAAATGTTCTTTTCAGTAACACTTATACTGGATACTCTTAAAGTGAAGCAGTTAAAATCCTCTCACAGTCCATAGCCACTAACATGTTCTTTTTGCTGTTTCTTTGTCTTAAATCTCATGCACATTACTCCGTTTTGTAATATCTACATTATTTACAAGCAATACAGCCATCCTGTGTACCCAGGTCTCTGTCTTAAGTTCTCATTATGGGAGTAAAATAATTTATAATCTTAAATACAGTCCTCTTATGAAAAAGTTTCAGGGTCCTCGTATCCCCTTACCTCGTCAGTTTATATACAGGAATATGCAATAGTCCAAAATATGGATTTGATTGCCCGTATGGGCTAATATGGGGACCAGTGCCCTGTATAGGGGCAGGTATAGGACCCATGTCCTGTACAGAGCAAGCATAGAGACCTCTCAGAGTCAAGAAGAAGTCAAGGCAATGGTATGTGACTCTCTCCTCAAAACCACAGTTAGGATTTAGAGGTTTCACGCAAAGAACAAACTAACAGAGACATTTAACCATTGGAACATGTCATATTTTACCACACAAGGGGGGAAAACCAGTCTCAAGCTGAACCACTCTTGAGCCAATTAAATAAATAATCAGACCCTTAAATAAATAAAGTAAAAAAAGCACCCAAAATAAGTCATTTGTCCTTACACAGTTCACATTACACAGGGCAAGGATAAGTTGATGAGGACGTAAGTGAGACACAACTACACATAGAAATACAAAAAAGAAACAACACTAAAGCAGTTTGGCAAGCATGCAGGAGCTCGTAGCTCAAACACATGCATTGAATTGAACAAACACGGACACACCACGTCAGGCGAGCAAAGTGCTGCCTCTGAGAACGACTCCATACAAAGTCCATGTAACAAATTAAGACATCGTTATTCAGACCCCAACCCTTTATCTAACAATGCCCCTCTTACATTCAAGTGCAGTTCCTCCCCTTTTAATCGGGTGACTGATTATTAGGTTTGTTAAACCTGTGAGTCAGTGGTTTGGTGGTTTTGTGATATACTGAATCAGCTGAATGATTTGCCACTATAGCTCTTCAGGATGATGGAGAGGAGGAATAAGCGAAAAAACCTTGCATGCAAATGCAACATAGAAGTGAGTTTTTTGGTTTATGTTTTCTTATTCTTTCATGGATCGCTGTTTGGATACAAAACGCAAAAGGTTTCGTATATTTTCTGCATGTCAAAGTAGCCTTTCATCTCGAGCCAGCTGTTCATCACCGATGCCTTTCTGCACATCCTGTCACAGCAGGATGTTGGCGTCTTCCTCGTGTCCTCCCGCCTGACTCGACGACTCGCTTCTTGCAAAGAAACATACCCATGAAGAGTGCAAAGAATGCCATGAGGTTAATGTGATGGCCTCCCAGTGAAACTGTGGAGGAGGATCAGTGCTGTGGGCAGAGCCAGGTCCCCGGGCTCTACCCAGCAGTCTGTCTGTCTGAGCTGCCATGATGGACACCTATCCTGTCCTCAGTCTGTCTGGGAAGAGTTTTTGTCCCTCTTGTGATAAGAGGGGAGAGAGGGTGAGAGAGAGGGAGGGAGGAAGGGAAAGGGGCAGGAGAAGGGGTTGGGGAATGGAAAAGGGAAGGATTTATGTGGGAGGATGGATGAAAGGAAAAAGGAGAAGATGGAGGGAGGGGAGGGTTTATAGATTGCTCACAGGCTGAGGGGGCTGTGTGTGGGGCCTGGCGGTGGGCTCTCAGGACCCTTGGCCTTTCTCTGCTCTTTGACCCTGGAAAAAAACAGACACACATTAGAGACACACTCAGAAAAGGGTTTTGTGTGTATGTGTGTGTGTGTGTGTGTGTGTGTGTGCATAACTTTTTTCCACTTTCATATCCAAAGGCCATACTCAGAGCAACAGGAAAAGTTATTCAACAAACCCCCTGCAACTGACCTTCGCTAAGCCTCTCCTCTCCTCCAATCATAAAGTAGCAACCGTAACTAGGCACCACAGGGCTGTTGAGCTTTGCATTTCTCTACATGTCAAAGCAGTGTGCATGGTGCGCTAAAGTCCCAAATGCAATGGAACCATCTGACGCATTCATTTTTAAGAACATTTATTATTTTAAATGGCCAAACACACACTAAAAGTTTTATGAGAGACGTCCAGCTACCTGCCACTGGGTTCTCCTTGAGCCTGTATTTACATTTTCCCAGCCAAACTTAAAGTAAGCAGTACGTGAGCCGTTTAGAAAGAAGCAGGAGGAGATATTTATTTTGATCATTTCATTTTTTTTGTTTTATTTTGTGGTAATAGCAGTGGAACCACTACCGCTTTTGTTCACAGGGGCATCTAAAATCAACAAAGTATGACAGTTCCTTGTAGTAGCATTAACCTTTAGCATTAGCTTACATGAGTGAGCAACTCCTCTGAAATCTGCTAGTGAGCCATCATTTTAGCCGACAAAATCCTCGTCAGCCAGAAATGAGAAGCTGAGATGCTTTTGTTTACTTCTGTGTAGAATCAAAGACCTTGTGTTTCAACAATGATTTCCAATTTTGATGTTACATCTGCCACCGTTATTGCTGTAAACTATGTATGTGCAGTGCAAGAATGGAAAGCTTGACAGGCGTAGCAACAGTAACTAAGGAGGGTGGGGCTTAGCGAAGGGTCACACACTCACTCTCCATCTTGTTATCCTCCCCCACCCATCAAGGCACAAAAAAAGAGACTGGCAGGCCAAGCAAGACACTCAAAGTCCCCCAGTGATGTCAGTCAGAACATGCCCCTATGAAGACCATATGCAAGAAATGCTCCCCTATCTATCGTCAGTCATGCAGCAGTACCGATGTCATTCAGCAGTCCTCGGAGAGAGACAGAGAGAGAGAGACAGGGAGATAGGGAGGGAAGAAGAGAGAGAGAGGGAAGGATGATAATTCAGGATCTCCTCTCCCCCTCCCTCTGCTGACATGCAAACAGGCATCAGCCAACAGGAGAGAGGGAGAGAAGAGAAGAGGGAGAGACGACTCACCCGTTTGAGAGGCCTATGGTCCATCAAGGGGCTTCACAGGAACAGTAAAACAACACCAACTATTAGCACCAATGTAGTGAGGTGGCACCTGTGGCAGTGGGCTCTAAGTGTATGTGTGTGAGTAATGTGTAAGGTGGTGTGTGTCCTTGAATGTGGGTGCAGGAGGTGTGTGAAGAGTTTTTATGCCTCACCTGTGGCGGCATCGGAGCAGGAACCTCAGGATCTTGCGAGCAGCCTGGTTCTGTTTTTTTGTTAGGAGGCTGCTGCAGGCGAAGACACAGGAGAAAGACAAAAACGTTTACATAATTATGGCCTATGGGTGTGAGTGTGTGTGTTTGTTAATTTTCTTGACAAATACTTTTTGTCAACATTTTTTAACTGACGAAAATGAGATTAAAATCTATTGACACTATTGACCCGGAGAGGCAAACACATGCTGCATGTCTCATTAACTGTACAGGAATGTTTGAGAAGAACGGACTACAGAAAAACACTTGAGAAAATTCAAGGCATCTTTCTTCACCAAATTCTTGAGTTTCAAGTTAAACTCAAACATTTAAATTTTGAAATCATCTAAAAAAGAAAAACTAAAAACAGTTTTACTGGCCTATAATCTTTTGTTGAGATAGTCTACTTTTCTTCTTTAGATAAACTTGAATATTTGAGTTTTAGAAACTCCAAAAAGTCTGAATTTCAAAAAATGTTCTGTGAGCTGTGAACCTGATTTGTTATTATTTGGGTGCTTGAAAATGAAATGTTTGCGAATAGAATATTCATTTTTAATCCATTACTCACTTTAATGAGTTTGATAAACATTTTAAAATACATTATTTTGTTTCTTTAGAATATAAGATGGCAAAACCTTTTTTAATAGTTTATTTCAAAACTAAAGAGTTTAGGTTTAATTCAAAACTAAAAAAAAAGTAAAGACAGTTACCTTGAAATAATGAGTTGTCTCAACTTTTTTACAGTGCATATGGATAAATGTCACATTTGAAGTCAAGGAAAACTCAACCTTTTGTAAACCATGTGAAGTGACAATCACCAGTAATAACACAACTCACAGTAACATTTGCAGATGAGTCATATTGAAATTCATGCAAAGGTAAACACAATTGGATGTTTTTGTCATTCAAGCTAAAGTTATTTTATCAGCTAAGCTGAGCTAGTGTGGTTTCACTGAACTTGAAATATAATTTAAAAAAACTAAGCTAAGGAACCACCGATTAGAGAAGTAAAAAGTGAAATGACCCAGAGTTGCTAATGTTAGATTGTAAATGAAAAGACTTAATGACACACTAGAGATAATAAGTGTGTGTGTGTGTCTGAGTAGTACCTGAGGGAGTGTCTATAGGAGCGGTAGTATTGCTGGATGAGGACCGCTGCTCTACGACTTTGTTGGAACTTCCTCTGCTCATGGAAACTCCGGAAACGACTCTGGATCAGGATGGCAGCCAGGGTCATCCTCTTATAAAGTGCATACTGAGAGAGAAGACAGCAGTGTGTTGTCACCACTCCATCACAAGATAATATGTACCCTTTATTTATGTATTTATTGTATTTGACAGGGACAATACACAGCTCCTTAGCAGTACCAGAGTTAGCAATAAGCTAATTTTCATCTGTAGTCCCTGGGCAGGAAACATAGAAATACATCTCTGCAAAAAAACAATGTTACAAATGAAAACAAAATCCTGAGACAAAATAAGATGAACTTATGAGATAAACTCAATGCTACACTGAAGTTTTTCCTTGCCACTGTTGCCAAGTGCGTGCTCATGGTGAGAACAACTGAGTCTCTGTAAATAACATTATAAAGCGTACGGTCTAGTCTGCCCTATACGAAAAATGCCCTGAAATAACTTCTATTATGATTTGGCACTGTAAAAATAAAATTGAACTGCACTGAATTGAAAAAAAGACACATCATGTTCTCAAGTGCTCAGAATCTGCCAAAACAGCTTGTGAAAGCACATTCTGAAGTGACACAAAGTTTTGAGGTTATAAATGTTTTCTTGTGCAATCTCAAATCCTGTCACACAGACTGATCACTGCTTAAGAGCTTGTACACTTACTAGATTTGTTAATAATGACCTGAGTTTGAATACAACTTTTTACAATAAACAGAAATCATGATGGGAACAACTTCAATATAGAGGCACAGTGAATGGCTTTATTAAGCAGTATGGCTTCATTATAGATTAGTAATTTAGAGCTTTTGGAAAGAAAAAAGTTAATGCTATTAAAGTAAAGAATAGTGTACAATAGTGTACAATAGTACAGGATGTGTACAAGCCAAATTTCTATTTTCAGTTTATTGAGATAAAGTGTTACTTCACAAAATCAAAATCACAAATTTATGAAAGAAACACATTCACTGTTACTATTAATTCACAATATCTAATTCAATACCTCAGTGTAGGTCAGCTTGACATAATAAGTGATGGGTTGATGCTAGTTGTGTGATGTTAACTCATACCTGCTTGTATCTCTTATAGCAGCGCTGAATCACTGCTGCAATCTCTTTGCGTTGTTCCTGAATGGGACCCTGAGGGGAGTGAGGGGAGTTTGTATAAACATCATGTATGTTAAATGGTTTAGGGTCATTTTAAGCTTTTTCAAATGATTCTTATTTATGAAAGAGAGAAATACAGAGGAGGATAGTTTGAACAAATGCCAGAACTAGCTCTTAAAAACACACATTGACAAAATGTATCAGATTATTTTACAGTCTCTGGGGGAAATTCCATGTGTGTGTGAGTGAAGGCCATGTATACCTTGTGTTTTCTGAGGGAGTGCAGAGCATGCCTGATGGTCTCATACAGCTCTCCCTGTTCTGCCTCAGTCATGGCTAGACAAGAGGAGTCAGTTTTCAACCTCTCCTCTTTCATAGCTGCACAGAGGAAGGAGCTCCAGTCAAAGGGGGAGGACAGGGCTTGCTTAGCCTGAGGACTCTGCTGATCCTCAGGCCCTGAGAGAGAGTTTGGTTTGGGGCTTGGAGTCTGGGGCTTGGAGTTTAGAAACCTGAAGAAAAAGCACAGCGCAAAGCAAAAGTTTTACAGTTAATTTTACATTATTTGATGAGTTTAGGTGAAGTAAATATGGCAAATTCAGGAACTGTTTGACTCACCTCTCTACCTCACCAAGGTAACCAGATAGTAATCTGACATCACTGCTAATCCCCACCTTCCCAGAGTCTGTTTCATTCTCCATAGCCTCCTGTTTAAGCCGACCAGTTGAAGCCTCCATGATGTGATCAGCTAGCATTGTAATGTCCATCTGCAAGACACGCAGAGGAGACCTTAGTTACATACCTGCAACACCTGTTGCCCTTAAAATTAAAAATGATCTTAAGACACAAAATAAAAAAATAAAATTGTCTGAATAAAAATCTCCTCCTTCTTCCTTTTAACTGGTTAACATGACTCATTGTGACTCTGCCTGGAAAAAACAGGCTCATTTCATCTAAGGTCACAGAGAATCTGACAAGGTGGCAGGCAATAAGAATAACTACACAGAAATAGCTGATCTTCTTGTGGATGATCTCATTTACTTATATTGGTCATATAGAGGCATCAGTATTAAACTGAGACTGTTTCATAACCGGTTAAAAACTCCTTGTGGTAACTTTAATGTAATGTTTAACCAACTGGTAAAAGCAGACTTTTCACACTGCACTTAACCCAGGGCTAAAATAGTTAATCGAACCTTCTTATCCCCTGGCTAAGGAAAAAAAAAAACTAAACTTATGCTTCCTAGGGCTAAGGGAACTCTTACCCCAAGGCTAAGAAAGCTTTCACAGTGGCACAATCCTGGCATAGTGCAGAATGGGTTAACTTCGACTTTACTTGAGGACTCGCTGGCCCTGCTCTGGAGCAGGGTTAGCCAAACGTTTGCAGGGGTATTCTCAGAAAATCCAATTAAAAGGGACTAAGTTATCCTGATGTTAACTCTTAGCCCAGGGCTAAGGTTATGCAGAATGAAGAGCCCTTTTGTTGCTTGTTCTTACTAGTGAAATACCCTTTTCCCTTTCTTGCACAGGTAAGTGAGCACTCAGAGTTTCCAGGAGTTTCATCTATGTGTAGATTATATTATGTAAAATCCCAATGTTCTTCCATTATGTGTTTATCCCCTTTATTTCCACGTTTTTCTTACCCCACTTGAGCCCTTCCTGGCCCCCTTTGTAATTTTTTTAATCTAAGGTGGTTTTCATTGGAGTTTTCCTTTATTCACACTGAAGGTCAGAGTTTGGGGAGAATTGTTTTCAAAGATTTTTTTTAATATATTGTAACATGGCACACATGCAAGCAAGCTGTATACATTGTCCATCACATACAGTACAAAAAGTTCAGTTTTGTTTAAGGATCATTGTGAAAACTGCCCCTAACAGTTGCTCCCCATACCTGCAGGTCCTCTGTATTATCCTGATAGGTCAGCAGCTCTGTCTCCTCTCCCCTGTCAGACAGCACTCTTTGGCGCAGATGAATGGCCAGTCGTTCTTTTCCCAGAATCCTCCTGGCTAGGCTACGCTGCCCCAGAGTCTGTCTCAGACTCCACCTGGTGCCCCCTCCAGACCTCCCTATCCTGGCCTGCAGGTGGGAGAACGGAATGCTGGGGAGCTGCAGCCGGTTGGGGCTAGAGCTGGCAGGAGGAGGTGCGTTCTGACAGCTGAGGTTGGTGGGTTGAGTTTGTAGGGTGTTGGGGGGGAGAGGGCGTTGAGGATTAGGACTGGGGGATGAGTTGAGGAGGGAGTTGAGGGTGTTGGTGCCAGGGGTAGTGTTAGCTAGCTGTTGCTGAGTGTCTGGGTTGGGTTTGAGTCTCTTGGCTGGGGGTGGGCCTCCCTGTTCTCCCTGGGTTCCCTGTTGGGCTCTGTGTCCTGGTTGGCTCCAGCTCTGGTTCTGGTTGTCTGGCTGGCTCTCTGCCCTGGCTCTCCTCAGCTCTGGGGGGAACAAATATGATGGAAAATAAGAGAAAGTCTGATAATGACAACACTATGTCCTACAATAAGAAAATTGTTCAATAGTTTCACTTCATATCCCTTAATAGTGGAGCGTGCTACAAGAGACACGCAGCCAATCATTTAACAGATGTGCTGTTCAGTTGTACCATCGACATGTGACATAACAACAGGTACAATGTGGAGGTAGAAAATAAGTGCAGACAGTGAGGAAAACAGGTCAGTTAGACAATATGGCAGTTTTTTGTTGTTGTTTTATTTAATGTCTATTAAGTCTATTATCTGTGAGCTTTGATAAATACAGTGGTTAAATTCAAACTAAGGTAGTTGAATTCAAAATAAAGTAGTTATATCCAACCTGCTAATTCTCAATATTGACTAAAACTTATTGTGATGATTTTTTCAGCTATATTGTTCAGCCCTAATTCTTACACTGGACAGACAAACTTATTGAAGGGTCAGTTTAATCCAAACACAAAAATCATATATTCCATTCATACCAAGAAATTTATATTTGAAAAAGCAGTAATGTGTCTTCCCAGTTACTCAGAATGATCCACATGCCTCTCTGTGGACAGTCTGAAATTGAAAACTATCAAAATCATCACCATAACCACTGTTGTTTTCAGAGTCACAATATTCAGTCCAGATGGCATCATCTTTGTGTGAGTGTGTGTGAATGCATATCGGTTCATTTCTGGTGAGCAGTTGTCATGTTGCATGGCAGCCTCTGGCATCAGTATATGAATGTGCATTATGTGTTAATGGGAGAATATGACATGTAATACAAAACACTTTGACTGGTCTTAGGACTAGAAAACCGCCATATAAAAAGTCCATTTAATATTTGATGTGCCCTATGTGGGCTTTATTGTGTTGTGTTGTTGTGTTTTTTTATTGTGTGTATCTGTCCTACTGCAAAATCCAATTTCCTTTTGAGACAAATAAAGTTAAAAGTTGAAGTGGTAAGTGGAAGGCAGATTTTGTTACCTTTGGACAGAGTCAGGCGAGCTGTTTCCAGATTTTATGCTTAGCTAAGCTAACCAGCAATATACCAAGCTGGATATTGTGAAATCTCTGCAATGAAACTCAAACTACCAGCCTGGTTACACACCACAAAGGCTATGTAGTTTTGTTGATGCTTTGGATGAACTGACCCTTTAAGCTGAGACAAATCCTTCCTTTGTAGTGATAAACCATAGAATAGAGGGTTTTCCCACCTGAGTTAGGATTTGGGGTAGGGCTGTTGCTTATTCCACTGGTCTGTGACTCTCCTCTCCACCTGTCCATCCAAGTGTCAGCAGGCTGGCCCTGAGCTTGAGGAGTCTGTTGCAGTTGCTCTAAGAGCTCAGCCAATCGAGTGTGGCCCCGGGATCGGGCAATGTTAAGTGGCAAACGTCCCAGCGAATCAGGAATTACCAGAGCTCTTGGGTCCCACTGGTAAAGCACCAATGCAGCCTCGGTGTGGCCCAGAGCACATGCCCACATCTGAGGAGGCCAAAGGAAAACACAATTCACACACGGGCAC
Organism: Lutjanus campechanus; assembly: GCA_027495735.1. Lineage (NCBI taxonomy): Eukaryota > Metazoa > Chordata > Actinopteri > Lutjaniformes > Lutjanidae > Lutjanus > Lutjanus campechanus. Next base: position 16,014 of record JAJHUR010136329.1, on the reverse strand, counting down.
AGAAAGAAATACACACACAATCAAATAAACACTGAGAAATATTGATCAATCACCAGTGGAGTGCAGGAGAAGTGGTCTACATTGAGTGGATCCACCTCCAGCTCGAGGTCAATACTGTCGGCGTGCTTTGTGCTGCAGAGATGACAAAAGTGAAATTAACTGGAACAATATGTGCATTTACAACAGTACGTCAAGTTTGTGTGTTACTCACCGCCAGCGAATGAGTGTCTGAATGAGTCCTGCATAGCCCTGAGCTGCAGCCAGATGCAGTAAGGTCATTCCTCTGGAGTTCTTACTGTGGACGAGCTGATTAGATGAAGCCCAGCATGGCTGCGACATCATCTTCTCACACACCACCACCACACGGCCCTCGAATGACCCCTGATCGGGAGAAATCTAAAAGATTGTGGAGACAAAATTGGCAGAGTGACTTTTAGAGTTTCCAGGAGTTTTATTGACAGAGTTTGTGTGCCAAATAGGTGTCACAAAGATTTGTTTTACCAGAGCCAGAGGGTTGTGTACTGTAACAAGCTTAGGCTGTTATGAAATCACAGAGTTAACACTTTCATGGGGTGGCCTTATAGAGAGGAAAACTTATATATTATAATGAAATCGAGAAGAATGGCACTAAAGCAAAGGTCAGCTTTGTGAGGATCACTGTATTGCTTTACAAAGGCAGGGAGCAGTAACTAAAACTATTTCTGTTTTATTCCATGTTGTTGCTCACTTTCAAATTCTATGGCTGAAAAGCAAAATTTCATCCAAACTAAATCACTCTCCAGTAGTTAAATTACTTTTTTGGACATTTTTTGTGTAGTTAACTACTGAAACTACAACCAATTTGGGCAATAAAAAGAAATGAATGAATATTTAATTTTATTTTTCCATTGTTACTTTACTGACTGATGGACATTGCATACAAAACCAAAGCTGACATTTCTTGCACTTTCCCATGAATAGTGGGGTATTTTATCATTTTGGTTTATGTATGACCTGTGAACAAGTGGGCACTTTTTGCAATAAACTCCATTTATTGGGATCTTTTTGCTGGTATGTGACCTTTTTGTATGATATTTTATTACAATTTCATACCACATGCACATTGTCATTTTGATAATTTTTTTTACAAAGTAGTTGGAACTACAGTTTCTAAGTAGCTTCAGTTAACTGAACTAGATTTCTCCCCAGGGTAACTTTCCTGTAGTTCAACTTCTTCCGGTGTTAAGTAATTGGTAGCTTTCAAAATGATGCTTTTAAACTAGCTTCTTCACTGCTTCTTCTGCCTTACTTGAGACTGCTGATCAGTGGCTCCTCCTCCCTCCACCCCGCCACCCTTGGTTGCCATGGTTTCTGAGCTGGGGTTCTGATTGGTTATCTCAGCCATCCTCTGTTCCATTTGCTCCAAACGCTCCAAGATGGACATCCTGAACTGGGTATCTACAGAATTGAAGGTGAGACACATAGAGCTGTAAGCACTGGCTAGTTGTTTGTTGCTTTTAAGAAAATCAATATTACGTTTTTAGTAAATCCTACTTAGAGAGACTTAGAGAGAGAAGCTCTTCAATACTGGAGAATAGATCAGGACTGAAATCCCTTAAATCCTCTCACCAACAATGGGAACTTGGAAACCAAGTTAGCTGTGTGTGTGTGTGTGTGTGTGTGTGTGTGTGTGTGTGTGTGTGTGTGTGTGTGTGCATTTGTGACAGAGTATATACTGTATATCTAACAACAAATGTAGGTTTTGTGTGCCTGTGGAACGAATGTGTGTGTGAATGTGACCCTTTGTTTCTGTGCTGCTGCAGTTTTGCTGCAGTGCACATTATGTCATCCCACCTGCTGCTCTCTCACTCAGTCTCTCTATTTTTCTCTCCTCTCATTTGACTCCTATTTTTCTTTCTGCTGCCTGCAGCACACAAACTGAGCTGAATGGGTGGAGCCACAAGAATGACACAACGGCTCAGGCTCCTCCCTCTCCGCTCAACCAATCAGAGGAGGAGCAGAGGTCTCTGGAAATGCAGCTTCTTTGAACACAAAGCAAAATACTCCACTATTACAGCTGCCAAACACATAACACTCAGCTGCTCTCACCAGTAACTGAAAAATACAGTAGAGTTGTGCTCACAAACAAATATATAATGCTTACAGACATGAAACATTTTAAAACAGAAAAGGATGATTGAAAACACCACAGGGATTGACATCTGCCATGAGCATATTTTGTAGTTAATTATATAATAACTTAATGAAATGATACATTAAAATATAATTATAAAGTTGACAAACATGCACTGAAATTAGCCAATTAAACAGGGATGAAATGCTCATTTAATTGCCCTCGTTAACTGACAAGTGGATTAATTGAATTTGAAAAATGACTTTCAAACAGGTTTTCAAAATGTTCCGTGTCATTTTCCATTTCACAATTCATTTATCTACCTGCAATACATGCTAAGTGCTGCAAGGCCCATGTTAGGAAGGATAAACAGGAATACAAGAAAGCCTAGTGGAACCCTATAAACTCCTCATTTAAAAGTAATTTTAGGAGGAAATTGAAAAATTGATGAATTTATTAATTGTCCATAGTATGCAATTATAATTAATTAATGTTTAATATAAAACATTTCTGAAAAAAATTGCAAATATTAATTAAGTAAATTGATTATAACTGACCAGTAAGAAAGTGTATAGGTATTCAGGTGACTTACTGTCCTGCTCTTGCAGGAAAATTCAGCTGCTTTTATGTTTGATGATTATTTGTAGTTGTACTACATACCTATGGATTTACTGACCAGCTTTGGGCTGACATCTTTTCTCCTCTGTTGAAGGTTTTTTTTCCCTCCAGTAATGCTTTGTTTCCATAGATTCTTCTCCAATAAATGAGGCTTTGCACATGCTCTGACCAACCACAACACAGGTTAAAGTGACATCACCAAACTTATAACACATGATTGCATTTTATCCCCCTTTGCAAACCAGCAGACCAATGACAAAAGCTTGTGTTTATAAAGGTAACAATAATTAATTTTAATCAAATCTGTGCTTCAGTTTTTGATACTGATATTCCTTTGTATTTGTATTTCTAAGAACAGCTTTTTATCATTCTTATTACATGCACATCAATAGTTCATACATTCAATATCCTTTATATTCAAAATCCTTTGAAATTAGTTTGACTGAAACACATTCTGTTATTTAGTCAAAGTTAGCTGGAAAATGACTCATCTGGCAAACACATTTTGGCACAGGGTCCATATAGAGGAACTATGAATAGGAAGCATGAAAAATGTAAACAGAGTATAAAGGTATTAAAGCTTTGGCTGACCAACAAGATACCCACATGCCTGTGCCTATAGGCCTGTTATTATCTGGGCCTGAACAGGAGCCACATTAGCATGTTGTTGTTGTTACAGAGTTGAGTGGAGCTGTCCACTCCTGGTGGTTCTGAAACTGAACAGGTCGACCAATAAGACTTAAGAAGCTTCTAAGCATTGAAATAAAACAAACAAGCATCTTAGTTCAAACATCTGGCGTACAAACAACGTGAGGACTTGTGGCATTTCTCCCATCCCTTTGTCTGAAATCGATAGAGGCTGCTGGGCGAACACATGTACCACAGACATTTACACTGAAATGCAAAAAGTAGTTTAAGGCTTTACTGATATAATTCGACAACACATGTCACATTTATGTCCATCTACAGCAGCATGATAAAAAAAAAAAACTACAAACAACACACAGACCTGCACGCCAATAAAAGAGCGCGTTTTGAAGTTATCATCAGGTTAAAATCAAATGAGCTACGAACCCGAACAGCGCGTCTCTGTTTCTCTCTATCTGCTGTCTCTTTGTTCCCCCGTTAGTTTGAAGTGTGCGACTCATACATTGCTACTCCGAGCGAGCAAAACACAACTACAGTGCAGAGACAGAGAGAGACAGAGAAACACAGAGAGGGGAGGGGAGGGGGCGAGCAGTAGTCTCCACGTTGTGTGTCTGGGAGCGCAGACACGCTTCAAATCGGCCCGCCAGACTCGGAGCTGCAGGAGGCTCGGTCGTCATCGGAACAACAATAGACTGCACACACAAAAACTCAGCGGGAACAATGACATGTGACAAAGTCGTGTGCTGACGCATATTTATCTCTGTCTATTTTTGCCAGACAGCGAGACTTTGATGTACATTTGAGGCCAAACAAAGGACCAGAGCGAAAATAACCAGAGCGCACATCCAGCCCTCCAAAGTCAAAGGCAGCACAGCCTATATATAGCGTCTGCACAGCACCCTGCCCGTGGTGCTCAACATTTTGACTGTCAAGTGGACCGCGATTGTGCCAATGATGTCCTTGCCCTTCACTCCAGCAAACAGCCAGCCTGCTGTGACTGTGGAGCCGCATTGCCGCATTGCGCAACGCAGAGACGGGGGCGAATACACACAGAGTAACCCAGGACATGCCTGGCTGAGGAGACCCGCGTGTTTCCCAGCTGCAACTGCATCAGGAGAACCTAACCCCCCTGGTGCTGTGCAGACATTTGCAACCAATCCCCCAGAGCCGACTCAAAGAACATTTAATTGTCCTCTAACATCTAACAGCATGTTTTAATTTGATTCAATATCATTGAAACCTCACAAGAACATTTACACCTCTAACAAAATAATGTGATAGATTGATAGATTAAATAGATTTCTCTCCAACATGCAAACACTCACAGAGGACTACATTATAAATGTTTGTGCCCTAATCAAGTCCAAAGTCGTAAGTCTTTATGAATGGGGACTGTGAAGATGAAAAGTACAGGTTTACACTCACACCTTCACAGAACAGGTGTCAGAACTGTCTAAGAACTTAGATCTCTTCTTGAATGAATCTCCATGTAAACTGAGAGTATCAACAGAAAAGAAACAGCTGCACCCGGGCACAGATAAACACAATTCAGCCACATATCATGCAGTCATGACACCCATGGTGCTGTGCAGATATTTGCAACCAATCCCCCAGAAATGACTCAAAGAACATTTAATTGCCCTATAATGTTTTCATTTGATTCAGCATAATTGAAATCTCACAAGAAGAACATTCACAGCTCTAACAAAATAAATTATTATAATTGATAGATTAAATAGATTTCTCTCCAACATGCAAACACCCACAATGGAATCTATAACAAATGACTGTACTATAAACAAGTCCAATGAGACGCAGCATAAAGCCTTAATGAATGGGACTGTGAAGATTATACATTTCCACTTTTCACAGAACAGGTGTCAAAAGTGATCAAGAACTCAGATTACTTCTTGAATTAATCAGAATGAAAGCTGAAAGTGTCAATAGAAAAAAACCCAGCTGCATTCAGGCACATCTGTAGATACATAAAAGGCTCATTCTACAGTAACAGAAACAACAATTCTTATTTTCAGGTGATTATACACTAATGAAAACATACTTATGAATATTACATTCAATTAACTAACATATTCTGCTAATGAATCCCATTAAATCTCGCAGACCGAACCTTTAATTAAATGGATAGTAAATGACCAGTGAGAAAACTTCATAGATATTTGGGTGACACACTCCAACTTCTATAAAGGAAGAGCCTCCTCGGCTTACAGGTCACTTACTGACCTGCTCTTGAATGCAAATTCAGCTACTTTTCAAAGTTTGTTTGATGATTACTTGCAGCTGCATTGGGCACCTGTGGATTTACCAACCAGCTTTGGACTAACACTTTTTATGTTTTGTTGAAGGTTTATTTTACCCCAGTAATGATTTGACCAACCACAACACAGTCTGAAGTGTCATCATTAACTCTGATAATAGACTGAGAGTGTCAAAACAAACAAACAAACAAAAAAAAAACCCAGCTGCACTGAGGCACAGATGAACACAATTCACCAAATATCACACAGTCGTGACACCATGCTGGTCAGTACATCTGTGGCTGCAGACAAAACATCTAATAACATGACAGAGCAGCAAAATGGCAGCCAAACGAACACATACACAGGTTTTCTCAAGTTTAAGCTGATCAAACATGACAGAGGGCTTGGTCTAAAGGCCATACTAAAAGTAAAAATAAAATAAGAAAATTACTTTTAGTACCTACTGCAGCTGCCCTTACAAAATACACACTGTTACATTCAGTATGAACGCAATAGTACGTTGCATTCATACTGAATTGCATTCATACATCAGTTGATTCTTCCCTTCCTATCTGCTAGGGCCTGTGGCGCAATTTCTTACCTCCGAGTCAGATATAACTAGCTGAGTAGAATGGACGTTAGTTTGCTAGTTAGTTACAAGAGTTGACAAACTTGATGTTCTGTCTTAAGCCCAGCAAAATGTGTGTGGATGCACGCACGCACGCACGCACACACACACACACACACACACACACTTCCTCTCTCACTTTGCTTTTTTATTTTGTTACTGATACATGCAACACTCCACACACAATGAAACAGTTATGTACAAGACTCATTTTATTTATGGTTTATGGTCTTTGTTGAGTAAAACACTAGACAATGAGAGTGGAAATAACTGTGCATCCCTCTGTGCTCAAAGAACACAAACAAATGCTCTCACCATCAAGGGACAGCCAGTCATGCTGAGAAGATGGCAGGGCAGGAAGGTCACGTGCCTTGTATTCAAACACCACCGAGGAAGAGATGACCTCACCGCCCATAGCTACCTGCAGCATCACCAGTCCCGTGTCATGGGCTGGAAACAGACATCAGGTTAGGAATTAGCTAGAGTGACTGTGTGGAGGGAGAGATCTCCCATCAAAGCATCATCTCAGTATGTTAAAGGGATAATTCGGCTGTTTTGAAGTAGGGTTATATGAGGTACTACAGTTAGTGTATTACCAACAATAGATGCCAGTCAGCACACATCTATGTTTGGAGATGCAGAGAGGGGCACCACCACAGAAACTAAGCAATGGACTGCTGTGGACAGGGTCAGCAGCGTAAGGTATTTTAACCACTTAAGCCAATTATCACTCTCTCCAAACCAACTGAACTCCATAGACAAAATCAGTAATTTTACCTCGCAGAACACAGAAATTGCTGAACTGCTGCTGCCTCTATCAGTTAGTTTCTTTATGTTATGGTCTGACTTGGTGAATCTGAACATTTTAAAATACCAAAGTCACACAGTAAAACAAACCAACTAACTGATTGAGACTGTGGTAGATCAGCAACTTCTGTGTTCTGTGAAGTAAAATTACTGTTTTTGCTGAAGGAGTCTGGTGGTTTTGTAGAGAGCGATTTTTGGCTTATATCAGTGGTTTCCTGTCAGAAAAGGCTCTCTGACAGCAAGATAAAGCAGTGAAAATATTCTAAATATAGCATACATTGATATTGATTTTTTTTTTTTTACAGTAGTTAAAATACTGTACATTTTGCTGCTGACCCTGTCCACAGCTTTCTTCACTGGTACTCTTGCTGCTTCTGCAAACTGGGGGTGTACCAGCTCTTATCTACTGTGAATAATACACTGACTCTGGATATGTACCTCACACAACCCTCCTTCAAATAATCCAAACTATCCTTTTAATCATTATATACTGTGAATGTCTAGTATTGCTTTTGCCCAGTGTGACTATTTGCCTTGCAGTTTTCCCCTGATCACACTTAATGTAGCAGGAGGTGACTCATGTATCACTTACTATACCATCCCAAAACACATGTCTGAGCAAAACTGTGTTCATTCATTGCGTCCTTCCTCACACTGTTCTTTTTTTATTGTTCATATCTTCTTGTGAAAGGCATTGCATCTCTCAATAAGGGTGAACAGCCAACATTAAGACTCTTTCTTTGTGTACTGAAGAAAAGCCCCCTTTTTTTTTTTTTGCTAGAAACTGCTTATTATAGGGATTAGTAGGGTGACAGTTGGGGTGTGGTTTTAAAATAAAAATAAAACGAAGTATTTTTCCATGTATAAGACAGTGTTAAGGACTGTGTGTTTTGCGTGAGTGTGTGTGTGCATACACAGGTGTGTTACCTGGGCAGTAGCAGCGCAGCACCCCGGGCTGGATGAGGGCAGCAGGGACACTGATGTGGTCAAAGAGACAGCTGTACTCACTGCTCGACTCCAACCACGGACCTGTGATCAGCACCTTTACTCCACCCTGTGGCACACAAACAGAAGTCTGAGTCTAATATCACACAGTGCCCTTCTTTGTCCACAGGAAACTGCCTCTCAGGTTTGCACATAGTTACCAAAGAGAAACGAGTCAGTATCATCATTTAGTATTTCTATATGCACTTCCATATATTTTTAACTTTTATTTGAGTTTCATCTTTTATTGGCATTTTGTCTGCTTTATACAGAATAATGATTTATCTGCCTTATATAAGATCATCTCTTATATTAGCATTTTATTTGTTTATATATGTGGTTATTTCATTTCCTGACATTTCACCCACTTTATAGCTTATTTATTTTATCCACATTTTAATTTTATATATATTAACCTGTTTCGTTTATTTTGCTCTGGCACTTCCATCTGTTTATGTATGGGCTCAGTGATGTCTGATGTATGTGCCTAATTCTTTGTATGTCATGTACTGGTTTCTGATTTTTAAATTTTTATACTATAAATCTGGAAAGGCCTTTGTGCTTAAGTTTGAGTGCAATATGAATAAAATTATTATTATTAAAAATATGTTATGGAGACCTCAACAACTTAGATTTTTAAAAGGAAATTTTCATCATACTCAATTATCTCTTGATGTGTATATATATAAATGTACTGTATATATTTTTTCTTCTCTTTGTCCCCCCATATTGTTGTTTATGTGTTTCATTGTTTTTATTCCATCAGTGTTTCATTGAACAGTTAATTTTTTTTGCTCATTATGTGTTTTTGTCTGTTTGTTGCATTTTCCTGAAATGACATTTGCAGAGTTTTTATTACATTTTTTTTTTTTATATACTGTTTGTTTTTCTCCAAAGGGGAAGTCCACTGTATAAGCCTAAGTGGCTTCCTGACCTATCTTGACACATTTCTCTTTTTTTCATTATTGGAACTTTACATAGTTTTGCATAGGTGCAAACACAATAAATACAAAATATATAAAAACATTTTAATTAGACACATCACTGCATGCATACTAGAATATCCTGTTATAATGTATGTGCATCAGTGTGGTAGCATGTGTATGCTATGTATACACAAACTGTCTCGTAAATTTGTTTCTATCAAATACTTCTTATGACTAAGTCACTAAAAGCCTCAGAGATTTGGTGGCCTAAATTTTTTGTTTTCTTTTATATAAATCTAAACTGATAGATGCTATAACTCGCCTCATTTATAAAGTGGTTATTATTTTGTTAATGACAAATCTATGAGTGTAAAAGGCTTGGTAGCAGCCTCTAGAGGCTGTGTTGCTCCTTACATCCAAGTGGAACAAAGTAGCCATCTGAACAACACTGCCATGTGTTTTCTCTAGTGGAGCTAAAAATAATACATAAACAACATATTGTGCTCCAGAAATAGAGTCATGACGCTAGAGTATGAAAAATGCATGATTTTTAAAGCCGTTTACCATCATTTTGTTGCGTCTTCTCTTTGGCATTTTGTACTGCTCCTATTTAGTTTATTCTAAATATTATAGCATTGCCTTTGGAGGAAAACTGTGTTGTTGTTTTTTTTTTTTTTTCAAGAAACTCAAAAGTGTGGAGGAATCAGTATGATGAAACACTGATGATCCTGGAAAAAAGTTGCAGAAAAATATGAGCTGAATATGTGCACATGCTGGAGATACGGTATATAAGTTTTCCAGTAATTGTATTAACCATCTTTGGCAAGTCACTGTGTTTTTGAAAACGAGGGTGGTTAAGATGTTCTGTTTCCACAAGTTTCATCATAACTCAACGACAGAGCTGGTGTCTGCGATATTATAAGTGGTACATGGGTAAATTAATGAAGCCACCCAGGGGAATCAGTGTAATATTGAAATTTCATCAAAATCCAATCAGCTGTGTGTGAGATATTCTGACTCCTTAATGACCGCACAGCCAGGCTGGCGGTCTTAGTACAAATTGTGATTTGAGCGTTTAACATCAGTATGAGCCGTATACCGTCAATCATGCGGTGGAGGGACTGATTTTCCTGCAGGGAACAATGATGAATAAATAATGAATGATAATCATGTTGGGTTTACTAACCTCTGGATAAGACCACTCTGGGGAATAGTCTGTCACACCAAACAGCCTCCCAGTCTCCTGGAGCAGGCCCAGAGCTCCCTGCTCTACCTCCGAGCCCTGCAGGTGGCCTGCTCCTGTGCCCTGCTCCTCTCCTGCCGCCCCCTCCTGGGGCATCAGCACCCCAGTGACGGCTGCCCCAACCCCACCTCCAGACCCCTCAACTGAGATGAAATCATTGATGAGATCAGAGAACTGGCTCCCAAATGAAGCCTCAAAGCCTTCCAGACTGATGGCCGCTCCTGCCCCGGCTGTTGTTGCTGATACTCCCCCACCTTGCTGAGGGAGCGGAGAGCTATAGAGCGCCCCCTCGATGCTTGCACTAGCAGCTATGGACTGAGGACTAGCCACCACTGAACTGCTGGCCCCTGACAAGCTTACACCATTACAGAGAATCTCATTTTCCCCTGCTCCTCCTGCACCTCCTCCGCCTCCACCACCTCCCCCACCCTCCTCTCCTCCTCCTCCTCCTCCTCCACTGTCATCTGTTGGTTGCAGGTAGTGCTCAGTGTCAACACTTGTGTAAGCCTCATGCGGGTCTCCTGGTTTGAGTAGTAGCTCCCCTCCGTTCTCAGAAGGTTTCTCCAAACCCCCGACATCTCGATGTCTTCTGTTGCCTGACTGGTCGACGGTTGTATCCTGTGGTGTCAAAGGGAAAGATCCTTGTCCGTTCCTTCCACACAGGCCCTGCTGGTCCGGGCTGGCTTGGTGGAGGTGTGTATGTGGGTCTCCATTGGTGACAGGAGAGTCTGTTGGCACTGTGGGCAGGCCGATGTACGCCTGGGCCTCACCTGACTCTTGCGTCGCCTCAGTGCCATTGGTCTGCAGCTGGGAGGGCTGGCTCGTTTGGGGGGAGGCTTGGAGGAAGAGGCTTGGCGAGGGATGATGTGCAGGCTGGGTAAGACTTGGGACGCAGGCTGATGACATCACTGCACTGAAGTCCATCTGCTCCAGGGTGGTGCTGGGGCTGAGGCCCGTCCCTTCTCCCACGTAGCTGCTCTGAGTGGCTAGAGGCTGCTCCAGGGGCGTTGTTTCTGTCTTGATGTTGTTGACGAGAGATGGGTTGTATACGAAGCCATTAGGGGAGCAGTGGAGTCCTCCGTCATCACCATTACACCCCTCAGTCTTGCCCCCACCTCCTCCGTACGTCTGGCCCTGCTTGGGATTGTTGAGGAAGCAGTCAGGGTCAAACGTCATGGTGGTCTCAGGAAGGCTGACCGCTCCACCAGAGTCCAGAGAGCTGGACAGAACCAACTCTCCACCCTCCCCTAACCCCACACCACCAGGAAACGACGTAAAACGCTGGTTTTCAGGGGCAACAGCCAACAGGATGCCAGCAGTGGTGCTCTCATGGGTGGATGCCAGCAGGTGGGTGTGGCCGGCAGAGTAAACCGAATCTCCAGTCAGCGTGGTGACCTCAGACATGAACACAGCTGTGCTCTGTGACAAACCAGCCCCAATAGCAAGTGCAGGGCTGTCAGCCATGTCGCTGGTGATTGACAGTGGGGAGCTCTGGGTGGTGTCAGGGACCTCCACCTGGTTGGTGGAGGTAGATGAGGACACTTCCATGCTGCTCTGTGGGAGTAAGGAGGGTTTGGTTATTCTGCCATTCCTCCTCTCTCCTCCGCCTGCTCTGCTGCGGCCCCCTCCAGGACTGGGCTCCGTCTGGCCCTCTGACACGTCGCTGTTCTGGACCTCCGTGCCATCTGCTTCCTCAGCTCTCTGGCCCGCCGCTACGCCCGTACCCACTGCAGCTCCACCTCCTGCGGTGGCCCCTGACTCCTGCTTGGATGAGATGATGCGCTGCTTGACACTGGAACATTTCTGATGCAGGCTGCTTCCAGCACCTGACAGAAGAGACATTGAATCAAAGAAAACACCATTCACAACAATGCATACACAATAAAAATCTTATTCAAATTAATTAAACTTAAAAATTCAAGTACTTATTTTCAGAACTTCAGAACTTATAAACATGAGCTCTTCTAACTTTAAATAATGAGTTAGATGAATGTACTGTACAAAGTTGAATAGATGTAATGCTGATTTTAACATCTGCTTTCATTCAGTTTCACTCCTCTAAATTCCCTCTGCTTAAACAGCCTGAGTTAAAACTTATTAAGATAATAAGTGTCTCTGTGCTTAACAACATAACAGACAACCAATGACTGGGCTAATTAGTTTACTAATAAAATGATGAATTTCTAATTAACAGCGTAAACACCCCATAACTCAGAATGTTAGCAGGTTATTTAAGCAAGATCAGAATGATATACTTTTTTCATATTTATTTATGATCAAAGCCCACGGGCTGCCTTTTGAGCAGGTCTGCTTTATAATAATGTAGAATTACCTAACATAACTGATAGTGCATAATGGCGCCCTCAAGTGTCCACAATGTACATCAAAAACTATGATCATGACTACTCTGATAACACAGCTTGCGATGCTTGAGTGTTGAAAGAAAATGTAATACATACATGCAACATGTATAATATGCTTCTTTTGCAGGACATCCAAGGATATCTCCAGTTTCTAAATTATATGTTCTCATTTACATTTTTGTGATTTAGCCAATTCATTTTCAGTGCGATATAACAAATACCAAACACTTTAAGTGTCACAAGACACTAGAACACTACCATAAAAACCTGTATGACCACAGAAAAATCAAGTCAGTCAAGAAAAATACACTACAATAGGAAAACGTATAAAGCTGTTTGCTGTGAACAAATTGGGGCATGTAGAAGAGCGAGAGGGAATATGAATCAGTGGGGAGAGTGAGAAGTGAGGTGCTACTTCAGTCAACAAGCCACTCTGTTGTGGGCAGATGTCCTTATTTGCCCTTCCAAACCAGATCAAAAGATGGTTGAGATGAGGTAAGAGGGTGTGTGTGTGTATGTGTATTACTGTGTGTACTGGAGTTATCTACTCCCTGATGCTCGTTTATGAATAATACATGTTGGATATTTTGGGCACCTCTGTCTTCTTTCCCTCTATCCCTCCCTTTTCATCGAGTGAAATGTACATCTGCCTCTAGGTGGCAGCATGGGGCTGACTGTTGGAACCATCAAAAACAAAAAAAGCCAGGCTGAATAGTATATATCTATGTACTGAGTGTCTCTTCATTAGGTGGCTTTTTAAAAGGCAATGTTGCATTTAAATATAGCACCACTTTGTAAAATGTTATCATGCTAAGAGGTGCAACATGATGTTCTGAATCTTCATTCATCAAAATTTAAACACAAATAAGGCCACTTTTAATAGTTGAAAAGACCTCTTGGCAAGTCCAGTTGTCACTTTTTGGCTTACTGGTTTATTTTTTACCTTCAGCAACAAATCAATAAGATGTCTGTACTAAATTATTAACACTGCCAAGATTAGATATTCTTCCTTGATACAAGAGAGAAATTTTCATATCATCTCTGCTGAACTGCTAAAATCACCTGTTGTCTCGTCTGATAAGCGATGGCACAGCTCCAGACCATGCGCCATTCTGCTGCCAAGTTGTTTACAAAGCCTACAAGCAAGCCAGTGAACCAAATTATCTGTATTTTAGATTTACTACACTGGTTTCCTACGGATTAATTTTGTAGCTTGGCTGGGGTACGTTGCCATCTTTTTTTTTATCATCACCACCCCATGACAAGTGGTATTGTTATTGACCCAAGGTGACTCAAAGTCCCTGGTTTAGGTTTGAGGCCTGAAACATGAGTGCAGGAGGGAGGTGAGTGCTGAAAATGACAAAGTTAAAGGAGCAATATGTAACAATTGAAAAAGTACAGCAGTCCAAATAGCAAGTTGGAGCCATAGACTGTATATTAAAAAGGTTGACATACTATTTACTATACAGTTTCCCTCCACCCCCTCCTTCCCAGACTTAAGGAAGCTCAGACATATTGCAGGAGCAATGCAGGAGACGAGAGTAACATAAGAATTTGACAATAACAAGCAACGCCATGTCCTACGCTGTAAGTTGATCAGCTGTTTATAACTCTTTACTGTTTGTAAATGTAAAGCTAAGCCTGTTATCCTGATAACAAAGGCCCACTGGTCCAAAAATACACACACTGGAGTTTGAGTTCAGTGACTGCCTGCCTTCTGCCTGCCAGCCTCCATTTACATATTACTCAATTTAACCATTATAAACATTTACTCCTAATTATTATTATTAATCATGATTAATGATTTCTTACAACATACACAGACAGATACTCATTCAGAAAGAAATCTCTCATTTATTTTAATTACAATTAATGTAGAAGGGGGCCAACAATGACACAAGTTATGGACTGGAATAGAAATCTCACAGTAAATAAAGTATATTACAAACTATTCCTTTAACTTACACATGGGTTTGAGTTGTCCAATGAGCTCCTCCTTGCTCCACTTGGCCCACTCCTTCCTGTCTGTGTTGATGGAGCAGAGAACAGGACCGCATGGCTTCCCGCTATCATCCACTGCTGGTACATTCAGGTAGTGCACCAGCACGATGTCTGGGTTCTACAAACAACCAGAGACATGCATGCATAGTTTAACACAGCCTTTAGTCATTAATTCATTGTCATGTTCTTAGCAGCATATGGGAGGTAGAGAATAAAAATGATAGAGTCTATTTACAGAGGGAGTAGAAGGAGGGGAAGTGGAAAAGGGAAAGCAGGTGGGAACGTGGAGGTCAGGGAGGAGGTCGGACATAGCGTGTCAGATAAGATTCTCTCACCTGCCCATAAAAGATTTAACAGCTCAAGCCCACTCATCACTCTCTCTGACCCTGCAGAGGCTGTGGAAGTGTCTACATGTGTGTTTGTGTGGATGCCTGTGTGTGTGTGTGTGTGTGTGTGTGTGGAGTATATAAAGAGAGAAACAGAGGGATGGAGACAGGTTCAGTGTAGTTCTCACCATACTGTAGGCCACCAGCAGACCTATGGAATTTCTGCCCCTATGAATGATTCAACAGGTGCTTCACATGCATCTATGTGTGAATGTGTGTCTGCGTATGTGTGTGTGTGAGAAGTGTGCTAGAGAGAGAGGGAGAAGCTCCTCTTGATGAAAGATTCAGGAGACAGACTCAGGTGAGGGGGAGGACCTGCTGAGGTGGAACACTTTTCTCTCCAAAAGAGGATGGCACAGTGGGCTGCTACAGCACCACACTGTGCAATGCAACACCACTCACAGACTGATTTATGATCATATTCACTGATGTGTTTTGATATCTGTGCAAAAGAGCAGAAAATACCACTTTACAGATAAAGCAAGTAGAATTTCCTTTCATAATTTCCAGACTGCAGGAATCTAACTATAGACATGCCAAAGAAAGGAAATATATTGGGTTAGGGCATATTCAATTTACGGCCGGTGGCTGGAATGTCCTTGTAAATTTCATGTGACAAAATTATGCAGGAAATTCTGGCGAAGAATACATAAATATGTATGCATTTCCATATTTTAAATGAACATCGCTGGGTATTCAATATTTTCTTTGAAATGAACAGAGAGAGATGAAGAGAGGGACAGTGTAAATGTATGCTGGCATGTTTAAGATTCATCATGTAACCAGTCGTCTGAAGATGATGATGTCCTGGTGACCATCTCCTGCATGGCTAATAGAGGGAAAGGCTTGTGTGTGTGGTTGTGTGTGTGTAGCTGCTGCTCTCTGTTGTCTTTCACATGAGCAATAGAGTGAGTCCAACATCTCTATGAAAAACAACATGCTTCTATACACATGGGACACCTGTGTGTATGTGTGTGTGTGTGTGTGTGTGTGTGTGTTTTCGAGAGAGAGAGAGAGAGAGAGAGAGAGCTCTGTCTCT
>JAJHUR010136328.1:8005-43195 GCA_027495735.1 Lutjanus campechanus | reverse complement strand
AAACCACATTAGAATTCCAGACACTTAGTATTACCGTTAATTATCATTAAAACCATGTTTGATTACCTGCTTTGAAAATACTATCCAGCATCAACCAAAGGTAGAAACACATCCCAGACGCAGGCCCAGTATGCAACGTGGGTTTGTTTCGCATCAGTGAAAACATCACAAAGGACATGATGCCATTTCAAATCAATGAGAGGTTTTCAATATGAAACTATGAAAAGATTTCAGTGTGTGTCATTACTTTTTTTTTTTTTTTAACATTTTCAGCACAATTTAAGAATACTGCAAGTGATATTAGATTTTCATATCATTTCTATCTCTATGTATATCATATTGAGATTGCTGCATTTCAAATCATCTCTGACAACAAAGCTGTTGAAGTTCCTATGTGTTATATGGTGATTTTGTAAATAAATGAATGAATGTCATTATTTACTGAAAGAACACATAGAAGGAGGCCAGCAACAAGGGAGTGCCTTTAAGTGAAACTCATTTTCAGTGGAAATTGACAGATTTAAGAAGGAATTTTAGTTTACCCTCCCAAATGGGACAAAACCACAAAGCAAAAATACCAAACTGTTGTGTCATCAGAAACACACCTGATACAGTACATTTAGTGTTAGCATGTGATGAGGTACCATCCTTTTGTCTGTTGTTTGAGGGCCATTGTGAGACACACAGCCTCTTGTTGTCCCATTGTGGAAAACAGTGGACTTTTATGGAGGAGCATGACGTGACCTTTAGAATTTGCACAATACTACCATTGATACGGTTACACAGTGTCACATAATGCAGCATAGCACAACAAAGATGACACAGAGGAAGGGAGGAAGGAAAAGCTGGGAAATGGAAAAAATATGTGGGAATGCGTAGGGGAAGAGAATTAAAGGCTTGGAACAGGAGAAGACAAGAACATAGATGATTAATGAAGACACACATGACCTCTGCTCTCACCTGTATGTCAACTTGTTTGTCCTGCAGCATCTGCTGCAGCTCCATCAGGCTGTCTTTGAGGGAGCGTAGTTTGAATGTGAGTTGCTCCGCCTCTTCCTTGGTCTCTGCCCGGCCCTCCAACAGCAGGCTCTCGCTGTGGACGGACAGCTCTGAGAGATACGACACCTTCTGCTCGATCTCAAACAGCATGTTCTGGAAAAACCAAGAGCCACAGTTGACAATAAACAAACTGCAGCCTTAAATCTTAAGTAACCAACTCATAATCCTGAC
This sequence comes from Lutjanus campechanus, assembly GCA_027495735.1. Taxonomy (NCBI): domain Eukaryota; kingdom Metazoa; phylum Chordata; class Actinopteri; order Lutjaniformes; family Lutjanidae; genus Lutjanus; species Lutjanus campechanus. Next base: position 41,965 of record JAJHUR010136328.1, on the reverse strand, counting down.
TGTCAGCAGCAAAACAGCATTAAAACAGCAGTTTGGAGCTGCAGTGATTAGTGGATTAATTAATCAATGAAAGGACCTTTTAGTTCTTCCATGTTCCACTGTTCTTGAGATTCTTCTTAACAAGGAAGAGAACAGAAAACGAGACCCTCCCTTTCAGTGTCCAGAATGTGTGTGAAAAGTGGTACAATTGTATGGAGGTGGAAAAGAGGGGGGTGTTAAGGTTGTAACCCCCTCTTTCACACCAGGATACAAGGGCCCTTTGCAGAAATGGGGAGGTAACTCCACAGAGACCTTTTTTCTCGATAACCTTTTTCTCTTCTATCCAGTGCTGTCACTGTGTTAATTTATTGAGAAGAAAACTGTTTAACTAGTTAACAGAGTTAATTCAACCAAACAAAACTGGGGTGCAAAAATGACTGAAAAAATGTCTACTATCCTGACACAGAAATCTGAATCATCCGATACAACGTTTAAAAAACAAATTTGTTGCAAAATAATCTGACCAAAGACGTCATTTCATGCTCTTGCTTGATTTTTACTGCTCCTTCCCTGTTGGAGTTGCTCCACTTCATCTCTCTAACCTCATATCCCTTCTCACATTTTGCCCAAACCATTGGATTCGTACTGTAATTATCTACGCTTGCAGACAGTTTATACCCCCTGGAGAGGAAGATCCGCATAGGCTGGAACTTTAGACCTGAGCTCCACAGGAGCCATATGTGAGCTGTAATCAGCTTACTGTCTCTCAGCTGCTAGAAACACACACACTTTAAACATTGATTTCCTTTGGCTGAGCCACAGATCTGACATTATTACAGCTGAGAAGCCAATTATGGTGCATCATCGGATGAATGTTAAGATATTAATTTATTTATTTGGTATCAAAGAGTTTAAGCTACACGCCTCCACAAAAAAGCTGTCACAACATCACCTGTAAGATCTTAAACGCACAATATATAAGATATATAAGCTCTTCTGTTTGAGGTCTCTCTCACATTAAAACAATAACAAAAGACTTAGCATAGCTACAGCATGATTAAAATCCATCTGACATGACTGAGACAGAAATTGTGTGCCGACTTCCATCCTCACTCTCTGACAAATTTGACGTATCCTGTGTTTTCCCGTATGTTACAGCAACTAGCATGAAACGCAATGTTACCTCGAATAAATTATGTATTTCTCTTTCTCTTCTCATTGTTGGGGACATTTGGGATCATGTTAAAGACTGAAACTTAATATTATTTACTGTTGCAAAGATTTAAATAAAATCTTTACAAAGACACACGACTGGACACATCACCGCTACCATTTAGCCATGGGGGCTAATTACCACACAGATAAAGGTGATGTTACCATAGAAACGGATGAGTGGGGCTGGTGGAAGAATGTTTGAGGACTACTGAGGAGGGAGAGATAGGGGGTCAGACCCTAATCCTATTGTATTCATCCTAAAAAAGTGTTATTTTATTGAACAGTAGAAGCCTCCTCTTCTGTTCTGTTTTGAAATGGTTCCCCTTTTCAGCTTTTTGAGGATGAGCTGAACAGTTTGTGCGTGACTGAAATAGTAACAGTAAAATAATACCAAAGGAATGAAGCCAAGGACAGGCGCTATTTTTGGAACAGTGAAGCAGCCAGATACTTCACTGTAGCCTTTGATAGCTCCCTCTTAATAAAACAATAGCATACAGACTTTTATACTGCACCTAGGGCAGTCGTAGGAATTCAGAGGTTCTCCTTTAATGTGTCAGTTGGGGAAAACCTGAAAAATCTGCTCATATCAGGAGAGCAGCAGGATACATATCATCTACCAAAACTGTCATCCTTGGGAATCTTAAAGTGATGGTCTGGATTATTTTAAGTTGTTGTACGAGGTACTTTTCAATAGTCAGTGTATTGACTACAGTCAGCAACAAAAAGTATTTTAGCAACTTCAAAAACAAAAAACAACAACAACAAAAAAATCAATATCAGTTTAAGTGCATGGTATATTTAGGATATTTTCACAGCTTTACTTTGCTGTCAGACAACTTTTCCAAAGGGAAACTGCCATTACACAAGCCAAATATCGTGATCTATCTAAATATAGTGTACACTTAAACTTTTTTTTTTTTCAGTGGCTAAAATACCTCTTGTTGCTGTCCCTGTCCACAGCAGTACATTGCTTAACTGCTGTGCTGGTGCCTTTCTCTGCTTCTTCAAACTGAGGGCGTGTCGCCCAACATCTACTGCTGGTAATACACTGACTATGGATATGTACCTCATACAACCCCACATCAAATAATCCAAACTATCCCTTTAATAAACCAAACTCAAAATTGTTCAGTCCAGCCTTTGATGAAATGTAAATCTCACCTGACAGTCGATGAGCTGCTCCTCCATGTCAAGGTCTTCGTTTAGGGGCTGCAGGGCAGAGCTCAGAGTGGCACGAGTGCTGAGCAACCAGTGGTCGAGCTCCTCAGCCTCGCTGTGGTAGCGCTGCAGCGCCTGCTCCTGTCGCTGCTCCTCTAGCTGTTCACTTAGTCTCTCCTACAGTGGTCGATGTGACAGAGAAGTTAGAATCAGTATGTAAATAAGAACGAGAGTATGCACATTTGGAAAATTTAAATGAACATCATCTTTGAGTGCTCACCTCCAGCAGCTGCCGTTTCCCAGAGGCCTTCATTCGAATGGTGGCCATCCTCTCTCCCAGCACAGTGAGAGTGGACTGGAGAGCCAGCTGGTCACCAGCCTCCCCGTCACTGTCACTGTCTGCCAGCTCCTCAGAGAAACACGTCTGTAGCTCGCCGATCTCATCCTGCAGCATCAGGATCTCATCCATCAGAGCCTAGACAGACAGAGATCAGAAAACTGTGAGGTGAAAAACAGAGAACGATCAGAAAAAAAAAAGAAATTTGAAGAACATGAAAATGTGAAAGAAGAGGAGGAAGAGACTGACGAGAAGATGGTGAGAGACAGCAGTTAAAGACGGTTTGTGCAAATTGCCTGACAGTAGCATTACAAAAAGGAACTGTATCGGCCATCGCTGTGAAGTTGGCATAGCAACGGAGAGCAGTGCCATGCAGTCTGTGCAACCATTGCACAGGCTAGTGCAATATTAAACCCCTCAATCATTCTCTGTTTCTCTGAACAGGCTTGTCTTTTGTCAGCTTTTCCCAAGAGATGTCTTCTGTCTGCCTTTGAATTTACATTTAACATGCACTACTAGGAATGTAATGATACCAAAAACTCAAGCTACAATAATACCACAATAAGAAGTCCATGGTACGATATTTATCAGAATATTAAAAAACAAACAAAAATTATGGCTTGAAAATAGTCTTTTATTAAATAATAAACCTGATGCATACAACATCGTCATATATATATATTTTTTACTTCAAGCTTTCCTTCATTGATAAAATAAAATGAAAGTAGCCAACCATGTCCTAAGCATGTGCAAATTTGGCAATTAATCCTTGAATTATGTACTATATGTGCAATTGCAAAACAAAGCAATGAAGCTGTCAGCATACGTTCTTTTATTAAATATATAATAAATAATACAATTTCATGTTAAGTAGGTGGTAATTAGCTATTAATGTATTTGAAATTTCCACAAAATTATCCCAAAATTACCTTTATGGTACGTAGGTGGTAATTAGGTAGTAAGGGAGATCAGAACAGTAGTGATATCATTTACTTAACACAGACACCTCATTTATATTTAATATTCACATCATGATCAGCAGAGTTTAGGCAGAACCTAGTTGGAAATTAAGATGCAACAACTTCAATTTAGTGGCCTGCTTAGCAGAAGTCAGACAGAAGGTAGAAGTTAGAAAGTAACTGGAAGTTAAGCTGTTACAATTCAGTTACATGCCTGTTATGTAGAAGTTACATATAAGGTAGTAAGCAGTTACAATGCTGCCCTCATGTAAATATTCAATATAAATGAAATCCCTGTATTAAATAAATGGCATCTCTACTGGTAAAAGTTATTGTAATTTGGGGGTAATTTCAAGTACATTTCAAGTATATTACTTGCTAATTACCACTAACTTGTCATAAAATATGGTGTAAATTTTGGGGTAATTTCAAAGAAATGTTAAATATGTTATTATCTAAATACCACCTACTTACCACGAAACTGGAGACCTGTAAAAGGAAGTGTCACCCCCTTTTTTAAATTGCAAATCACAATATTTAATGTAGTGTTACGTTCCTGCTACTTTCAGTGTTCACTGTACTGCACTTAGTCCTCCTCTGTCTTTCTCTCTCACAAACACAACTCCCCCAATATCTCCAGACCTCTCTGTCCCCCCTCTTCCTCTCACCTGGTGTGCAGCCATCTGGCTCTCTGGGCTCTTGTTAGGCTCCAGCCCCTCATTGAGCGCTCCCTCGATGGACTCCATCTTAGTGGAAATGGACTGAAGGGACTCCTGATAGTGCTGCTGCCGCTCCAGAGCCTCATACAGACTCTTCTGCTTCTCACTGATCTGTGATAGGAGAGAAGGAAAGAAAAAAAATAATGAGAGAAGGAAAAATCCACTGTACCATCTTTTGCCTATTGATTTGCAGTAGTAGAGGGGGTTCTATGTATGTTTTTAGTTTTCAATTTAATATCAGTTCAAGTTTCAGTCTCAATTTGGACACTTTGGCTTGCTGTCATAACTATGAAATAGTGTCCCAAATCCTAATCTTAGCTGATGATGTGACGTACCACATTCTTGAGTGTTTCCCAGGACCTCTGCAGGTCATCCAGGTTCGCAGCACTGGTCTCCATGGATGGGTCGTACAGCTCCTGGAGGGGTGCTCGGCTTAATGCACCTCGACCCTGTGGCACAACAACACAGTGAGTACAGGTTTCGATTGTGTGTGAGAGCGACGTGTAAGGTATGCTTTTTTTGTTAGTTCTGTAAAAAGTCAACAGGTACAAAGAATCTTGCATTATACAGTATTTTTGAAACCGGACAAAACAATCCACAAGTCTGAGAGTGCAATACAACTGAAGAACACTGTTCTTTAAGGTTGATAAGCTCAATCCATCCTCTCCAACACACATCAAATATATCTGTCTTGAGTCTTAAAGTAAATGTTAATTTTTACACCACAAAAAGTCATGCATCCAGAGTTCAGAAATGTACTTGCCCAAAATCAAATTTTACTCGGCCCTCTGCAAATCATTTAATTAGTGGTTATTAAATAACAGTACATTATCATGTACTGTATGTTAAACTACAGCTGAAACATCTATAAAATGTAAGAAAATAGTGAAAAATGTCCGTTCCAGTTGCTCAAAGCCTGAGGTGATGTCTTTCAATATCTTGTTTTGTCAGTTCAAAACCCAGTGATAATTAGTTTAATATAATAAATGGGGAAAAAACAGGAAATCTCTATATTTGAGATTTGCTGAAAACAGTATTTTCTGCAATTTTTGCATTAAAAATTACTTTTAACCATTAATACTTATCAAAAGAGTTTAACAGTTTATTTTTGAGTGGCTAGATTTTACTTGCAATACTAATAGCCCTGGCATCACATGAAACCAGTCGGCTAATGTGGAAGGTCCTTGGCATAACCATTTTTCATATTGGCTTTTTTTTATTTGCTGGTGACCTGCATTATTTTAAACATTTATGCAAAAAATATTTTTTGCATATCATCTTTTGCAATATATACAATACATTTCTACAGTGTTTCTGATGTTCATTGAAGAGGATGTGATGGTTCTGATGTGTCCTTATGTCCTCAAACATGCTGTCAACAATGAATATGAACTGCCACATCTGGGGGAAATGTGCTCACATCTGCTGTACATACAGCACTGAACATATGTGCTACTTAGTAATGCATTATGAACACATTTCCCCTGGAATGGCAATCAAACTCAGTATGCCAGTAATTAATGGTTATGGTAGTTCTCAGTTATGGTAAATCAGGCTACCCACAAGCTCAAATACTTCCACAAAGAGGATATGGATCAAACTTTACAGCTGGAGTAGTTTCAGTTTATTTTTGGCATAATTAGCCAGTTCCATAATAACCTTTAAGCATAAAGTAATTCAAGTGGTCTGAGTGGAACCTAGACTTCTGCTCCGCCTTGGCTCTGTTTTCAAGCTTTATCTATCTAGCCTGTAAGGGGAAACTTTAACCTACACGTTGGTAAGATAGTCTCATTCCCAAAAAATCAGTATTTGACAACCTGGGAATGAGACTCAACAATCAACTGTCTCTCTCGCTCTCTCGCTGAGCAGTAAGCACTGTCTATCACCTGTGAGTTACATCTGTTTTATTCATTGTGGGATGTTTTCATTTCAGCAGCTTCTGGCTGAGGTCCCATGAGATTAGTATAAACTCTCTGCCATGATACTTAACTTCCATCACTTTCTAACTGCCTTGTCTTTATTGATTTTAGTCTTCTTTCAACAGCTAAGCTCACTGACCAATCACGAGACAGAAATACTGCATCTTCATTTCACAGTTTCTAAATAAAGCATCGATAAAAACAACTATGACCTTTGCTGATCCTCCCATAACAACATGGCACTGCTGTTTTACTGCTGCATTATTCTAAGTTTTAAATTACACACACAAAACATCTACTTTATGCTAATATAGCTCTACAATCTGCTCCAAACAAATTGCCCCCAGTGGGATTAATAAAGTTGTTTGCAATGTTTTGTAGAAAATGACAGCTCCTCTCTCTTATCTCAGCAGAAAAGCGAGTGGCAAACAAATCTTCTTCAGCAAAGTAAATCTGCAAACATAATGCTGATAAACAGGGAAAAGCAAGGGCAGCAGAGCAGCTCTCCGGCTGTTTCAAACACCCATTGTGTTGATAGTGGTGATGATGGGGAGGTCATTGTTTGGTGGTGGGGATCAGGTAGTGGTGATGGGATGGGATGTGGTGCAGAGTTAACATGTCCATCTCAACAAGTCATTGAGTCACATAGTCAGTATTCTGTTTTAAAGTAGGTATTGATCAACCTCTGGTTAAAATCTTATAGTAATTGAAGCAAACAAAAATTCAGAAGGGGTACCATAATTCCAATGCAAACTCACTTGCTGAGGTAATCCTCAACATCTTGAATTTAATGAATGACAAAAACTGCACAAACAAACACTTGTATCCAGCAATGTCACTGAGTACAAAAACACCTTTGAGACATGCTCATCTGCATTGGAAAACAGTAATCTCATCCCATTAGCAAAATGCTCTCTGTTGTTTTAAATAGAAAATGTTAAGTCTAAATATTTGGTTAGTGACTCATTAAGATGGACATTTTTTTGCTGCACAGGTTAAGATGATGTCTTCTTATGACATTTTGAGAGTTTGAAGGGTAAAATGTAAAGTGGAGGGTGGCAGTATGGAAGCTGAGCAGGTCAGGTAATGCAGGAGGGCGTTTGGTGGTAACCAGGGTGGGGTTTGCAGTACCTGGTTAAGAGGAGCGTCAGCGTTAGCCCCTGGGGAGGGGGAGCGGCAGGCAGGGGGAGAGGAGACCTCGCTGTTGGTGCCCTCCTCCCCTGACTCCTCCGTCACAGGGGAGAGGAGTGTGTGGCAGCGGCCGGCTGTCATCTGACCACACGTAACACACCACACATCAAACACAGATCAAAAGAAGCAGGTGGAGGAAAAGGGACGGGGGACCAAACACAAAACGGCCGGATCAAAGGAGTGAGGAGACAGACAGAGAAAAATGAAGAGAGAGAAGAAGAGAGAGCATAAAAATTAATGGGGGAGCGCAGGTTAGGCTGATTGCAGTAGGCACATTGCTGATTAATTACACGGCGAGTAATCAAATAACACTGAGAGAAGATCAGTTAGATCACATTACTGCTATTGACATGAAACACTGCAACACTTTAGCCATAGCACAGTGTTAAAGGGATATAATTTACTGTAGCATTGCTCTGTGCTAGCAAATGGACAAACACTGGATTCCACTGGCAATGAATGAGCCACGCAGATTTTTTACAGGATACATCAGGGGAAAGGAATGACCATTACCAGGAAGTTGAAGCTGAAGTGCACACATAAAACACACACTGACACTGCTCACCAACACCACACACATACTAACTCATACTGTAGAGTCGCCGTTTCAGAACCACAGTCATTTCCTTTCCATTACAGACACACTTCCCTTGTAAGTAGCTTCCAGACGTTATCCAAATCACAAAAAGGGTTTAAAGTTTTCTTAGATATTTGATCTGTCTTTTACCACAGTAATTTCTCTTTAAAGGGATCGTTTGAAGTGGGATGAGGTACTTACCCACAGTCAGTGTATTGCCTACAGTAGATGATGTCCCTAGTTTGGAAAAGCAGCAGAAGTACCAGAGTAGGAACTGAGCAAAACATATTTTAGCAAGCTAAAAAAAAAAAATATAATAAACAAACAAAAAAACAGTTTAAGTGTCTGCTATATATAGAATATTTTTAATTTAACTTTAACCTCTTAACTTTGCCATCAGACAGCCTTTTCCGATGGGAAACCGCTGTTATATAATGCAAATATCTCTAGAGCAGAGCACGGGAGGCGCTTGTCTTCCACGTCCTCGATCAGTTAGTTTGTTTGTGTTATTATGTGACTCTGATTAATTCTAACTACCCCATGAAATCACTGAAGTCACAAAATAACCCAAAGAGGCTGACTGAAGCAGCTGTAGGCGAGCAAAGTAGTCTGTTGGCTTTAGAGAGAGTAATATTTGGCTTATATAATGTTGGCTCTCTGTAGGAAAATGCTGTCTGAAGGCGAGGTAACAGTGAAAATGTGCATAATATAGTGTACACTTAAACTGATATTTTTAAATGGGTCTTTTTTTTGGTGACTAAAATATGTTTTGTTGTTGACCCTGTGCACAGCAGAACATTGCTTAGCTTCCTGCTGACTGCCATCTACTGTACTGTAGGTAATACACCAATTATGGATAAGTACAACTACACTTCAAAAACTCTGAACTAGAGCAGAATCAGTCATGCAGTCTGATGCATAAGCACAACTGACCCTTCCTCAGTCCCTTTTTGCTCTGTGCTCTATTAACAGTTGAGCAAACTTGGAACCTCGGTCAACTTTCTCCTTTCCAGTAAAACTGGCATACATTCACATGTTAAGTTAGCTAATGTTAGCAAAACACTAGTTAGCTAATGACTGAGCTCGATTGGCCAGCTAGTTAGCTAGTATTTTGCTAACATTAAATACATTAAGATGTGAATATATGTGACTTTTACAGGTCCCACAGCAACATCTTTCACCCATTTTCAAAATGTGTTCTTTTTTTCAACATAGACAAAGCTATGATCCTTGATCTCAACTGTTTCAAACAGTTGCTTAACTCTTACTGGAGCACAGAACAAAAAAGGGCAGGACTTAGGAAGAGTCAATTAAAAAAGATGTTGAAGAGTGAGAGACCACTACATTATGAGTAAGAAGAAGAAGTCCTGGGGAATCCACAGGAAGATCAATGCCCAAACTGAAACTAAATCAGTTAAGCTAAGTCATGGCACAGCTAGCTGGACTAGACAACAGCAGCAGCAGCAGCAGCAGCAGCAGCAGCAGCAGCGGCGGCAGCAGCAGCTGTCCTAGAAGTTGCACAGTTGTCTGTGTGCCTGCATGCTTCAGTAGAGAGGCAGAGCTGAAATGTGAGCCAAGCCCTACTGGGCTGCTTTTTGGCAGTTAATGCAGAACTTGGCCGACTGACTCAGGACCTTGTTATATTCGGAGGACTTTTTCCCGGGCTTTATGATGCAATGCAACGCAACGAAGAGCATCGACACACCGGCATGTGTGGGAAACTCAGGAGTTCTACAGAGTGAGATTAATGGCGACAACAACACAATGCTAAATATGTCAGCGATAACAAATCAAGGATATCGGCAGTGCCAGCAACCAGCCATACACACAGACTTATGCTCTGCTCACACACAAACACACACTCATGCAGTAATATCCTGTTTCCTGGCCTGCTGAGACCAAACACACCACAAACAGCAGTAACAGAACAAGGAGGCAAAGAAATCTGAATCAGAAACGAAAGACGCAGAGGAAGAGAAGGCAGTGAGGCGGTTTCTTACGTGCTAACACACACACAAAAAAATGAATGATCAAGCCGAGGATGACATACTGTAGTAGAAGGCAGACAGATTTAGGCTAATATGAAGCAGAGTGAAGTGACACAGCACAGTATTAGTGCAGTAATACACAGCAGCCAGAATAGTAACACTTGAGGTGTAGAGAGGATGAGAGAAAAAGCCTGAGTTATTTCTGTGCAATACAAAAAAGACACACAGAAAGAAATAGAAGCAGAGAAGCAGGATAATAATAGAGAGAAAAAGCCTGTATCTGAACTAGGAGTTCTTCTACAGTTACCTGTCATGGATCACTGAACAGATGCAGCCCTGCAGCCCAATTTAAGATTAAATCTCATCCCAGGGGCCCACATTTTGGAGGAATTTCATATTGTTGTTACAGGGACAGTTTTGATTATTTGATGTGGGGTTGTATGAGGTACTTATTGATAGTCAGCGTATTTGCTACTGTTCGGCACAACCCCAGTTTGGAATGAGCAATGAGCAATGAACTGTTGTGGAGGGAGTCAGCAGCAAAAGGTAGATTTCAGGTGCTTAACAAAAGGTCCACCTTAAGTCCTCCATAAGTTTAAGTGTATGCTATATGTAGAATATATTCACAGCTTTACCTTGCCTTTACCTCTGGCAGGAAACCACTGTTACACAAGCCAAATATCGCTCTCTTCAAACCAACCAAACTCCATATACGAAATCGGTCATTTTACCTCACAGAAGACGGGAATTTCTACCACCGCCTTGATGTGCTAGTTTGTTTGTGTTATTGTGAGACTTTTGTGAATCCAAACTACCTTTTTAAAACACTGAAATCCTCAATAACACAAACAACATCACCTTTTGAGGCAGCACTAGACCAGTGACTCCCATGTTCTGCCAGGTAAAATGACTGATACTGTTTTTTTTTTAGGTGGACCCTTTTTTAAGCAGCTACAATATCTTTTGTTGCTGACCCCATACACAACAGCACATTGCTTAGCTTCCACGCTGGTCCTCCTCTCTGCTTCTCCAAACTGGGGGTGAGTCAACCATCATCTACTGTAGCTTATACACTGACTATTGATAATTACCTCATACAAGCCCAACCTCAAATAATCAAAACTCTCTTTAACTTGGAGTTGAACTGACATAACTTTGTAAATAGTTCCTGGGAAAATAAGAATACTTCAGAGTTAAACTGGTAATCATGACTGTCATCCTCAATCCTCAATCCTTTAATTTGGGATAACTTTAAACTAATTACATTATTGTGTAATGAACTGTAAACACCCTCTAGAAACCTCAAAAGGACCCCTGGGGTTCCCTGAATTCCACGTTGAGAACCAGTGGTCTGGACAGAAAGGGAGATGGAGGCTACACATGCAAACATACACACACAAACATATGCCAGAGAGGCATATAGCCACGCAGTATGCACATGTGTGAGTCTCTGGGTAATTGTGTGTCCAAAAAAAAGCTTTGCTACTCACCATGACGACAGAGGGGTGTGCTGGAAGCTGCTTGGCGGCAGCGGCAGCGGCGGTTGCCACAGCACTGGGCAGCTCCTCATCACTCAGTTCGTCCATGCCGTCCGAGAGGCCCTCCACCTCGCTGACCGTGAGCAGCATGGTGGCGTGTTTGGCCTTCACCGTCAGCATCTTGCACTTGGAGTGGAGCGAGGCGATCTGCTCCTGGTAGCCACGGATCTTCTGGGCCAGCTCCTGTCAAAACATCCCCCCCAGAAAGCAGAAAACACCACCACCCCCAGGGTCAGGAGAGTGTGGTTCAGTCCACAATGGAAGATCAATAGTTCCTGGTTAAATAGATCCTGAAAAAAGGGGGGTAGTTGAGGCAGTTCAGCGCTGAATGTGGTGCCGGTGCGAGGGGAGTAAGTGGAGTGGAAGCATTCTCTTCTCTCCCCCAGTCTCTCTCGCGTTTTGGCTTCACAGTGTGTAAGCGTAGAAAGAGAATAGCACTGCCTCACTCCCTCTCTTCTGTATCTCTGAGCCAATCAGAGCAGCACAGAGGCGGGTGACTCAGAGCAGCGGTGAAGCCAACATACAGGATGTTTGGTTGAGAGAGAGAGAGACAGAGACCCTCGCAGAAATAGTTCAAAATCCCTCAGACACTCCCTCTTGTACACATACACAAATGGCAAGGAAAAACAGGAAGTGATCTCACTGCTTGACCTCCCCCCTTCCTTTGCCTGCCGCTGCCCTCCTCCAACCAATCCGCGAGGCAGGTTCCTCTCAACAAAAGAGAGCCGTAAGAAGAGAGGGAGTGTTTAGGGAGCAAGAATGACATAGATGGTGTCAAATTACAGCTATGCCGGCTCCAGCTCCACCTCCTCCTCCTCCTTCTCCTCCCTCTGTCCCGCAGATGGTCAATGCACTGTTAATCAGGTCATGTGACTAACTGGGCCAGTGGAGTTGCAGCTCAGCTTAGAGATCAAACTCAGACATAAACACACCACCACGCCAAGTCACTCTGCAGCATTGCAGAGACTGAAGAAAATCTCTGGGTTCATATTTTCATAGATAAAATCTGCCAGAAACCACGCAGAGAAAGCTAAAATGTAATAAAGAAATGTGTTGCCTCTGTGGAGACCTGATCTGTTTCTCTGCAGGTCTTTGCCTCTCTCAGTCTGCCACCTCCTTCCTTCTCGATCTCGCTCTCCGCATGGGAGATCAAACACACTTACTCAGCAAAGTACAACTGCAACCGAGAGCGCAGGGCTGAAATAACTCAGGTGAAAACCACCTCACGGTCCACACTGCATCAAACAGGATGTCTATGTAGATTATATTTACATGCGCCATCAGATAAATGAGGAATGTGCGTGACTTAGGCTTGTAGAGACACAACACAATATTCTCACACAGCTGCTGTATCTTGTGGCACTGCTCTGATGTTAAAGGGGGAAGAAACTGGTCACACTTTATTTTACAGTACACTACTAAGAAGTAACAAGCTGTACTTTATATCAAATTAGAATATGTTCTGGGTTACTTCAGTGGATACCTTAAAGATATTGAATGTCAATACCTTGCCCTAGGAAATAATACACTCTAAATAATAGCACAGCTTGTTACATCTTCTTGGTGTCCTGTAAAATGAAGCGTGATAGAAATCAGTAGTATTTATTTTGGGTTTTCTGGAATATCAAGTACTTGCCTGCTTGCATTTCAATGTGAGACATTAGGAAGAAGACATCATATTGCGCAAGGGCAGCAATTATGTATAAACAGCAGAAAAGTGATGTTGAACTGATAATTTTGACAGCAACAATAATGGGTCAATAACTAAATTACTGACAGTCTGATTCAGTCTTAAGGGTTGCCCACAACTACTCTCGGATAGGCAGTACATTTCCTGCTGAATCGACTTTTTATGGTGTTTTACTGTGTTACAAAGTACAGGAAATATACTGTATAATGACTCAAACTACCCTTGCTTCTCTTGCTCTTGGCTCTTTGATGTTAGAGAAGTTGGCCTCATTAGAAAAGCCATTTTTAGACATCAGATTATTATGGTTTTTTTTTTAATATCTGAAGAAAATGCCCTTTGAGGCAATTGTTATCCTGGTTTATTAAAGATTTTTTATATGCGGTGCTCATCTACAGTCAATCTCCCACAGCTCTTTAATTCTGCTGCTGTTATTTCACAGGCTGTTTTGTCATGACAAGCTGTGCATTAATTGAGTAAAAACTATTCCAGCAAATAGAGACAAATCTTAAAGTGCACTATTTGGCTGAAAGTCTACTTTTAGTGTTCTTTTCCATGCTTCGGGCTGGGTCCCTTAGCTTAAGTTGAAGAAATCTTCATGCTGCAGCATACAATGATATTTTAGACAATGGTATACTTCCAACTTTGTGGCAACAGTTTAGGGAAGGGCCTTTCCTGTTTCAACATGACAAAGCCAAAGCCAGGTCAATAAAGAAATAGCCCTGACCTCAAAAGAACACCTCTGGACAGCTTTGGGAAGACTGCGAGCCAGGCCTTATTGCCCAACATGAGTGTTAAGAATTCACTAATACTATTCATGGCTGAATGGGAGAAAATCCTTCCAGCCAGGTTCCAAAATCTGATTGACAAAGCCTTCTCAGAGGAGTGAAGGCTGTTATATCAGCAAATTAATGCCCACAGTTTTGGAATGCAATATAAGTCCACATACTTATATTTTAATACATACATAAGAGACAAAGTGTTTGTCCTGTCTCACCTCATGGTGGTGTATTTGGGCCTGAAGTTCTTGTATGTTACTGGTGGAGACCGGCCGGTCTTGAATGATGCGGTGAGCCTCTTCTATTAATCTCTGGAGGTTCTTAACTTCCTGTTCGTACTGCTCGTACTGCACCACGGCCTCCTGGGAGAGAAACAAACATAACAAGGTAAAGCTGAGGCTGCATCTTTTGCTAAAAAAACAACCATAAAATGTGATATATATGTTATTGATCTCTGAAGGGAAATGATGATGCCTCCCCCCTTCAGTGAGATCAAAGGTGTCACCTACAGTTGTAAGCTGGGTAGACTTACTTCTTCCACTCTCTATCACAGTGCTATCACAGTATGGATTCCAATATGCACAGTATCTGCCACTGAGTATTTTAACATGCATATGATAGGGTGGCATTTATTTAAACAGAGTAAACATTTAAAATAGTATCTTTAAATATATCAAACCCAAAAAACATCTTATACTAGATCTGCTGATACCAGAGCAATGGAAAAAGTTAAACACCTCTTCTGCCCGTTCTAAAGATCCGTATAATCTTAAATTTCCATTTTAACTTTGATAATGTTGTGGTTATTATGTTGAGATATGATTATGTATATAAGCAGTGAATCTCAATTATTATACAGCTTTGTTAAATACTCGATTCTGATTGGTCAGTTATAGCATTCTAAGATCTTATTTCTGTTATTTCACTGTCTGACAGTCTGTTATTGCTATGGTATAACAGACCGTTGCTACTGATGCAGTTCTGATCATAGAGTCTGGAGGAGCAATTAAATTATTTATTTAATATATTTATTATTGATTTTTTTAGAAAGTAGCTGTGCAATAAGCAAGATAACGTACTGTGAGTCGATTATTATGGAAAAATAAACACCAACAATGTCTCTAAACCAGATCAGACAGACCAGAGAGACGAGATTCATTGTTTCAAATCTTGGTGTGTTCGTTTAAAATGATAATGTTTTAGCTGTTTGTCCTCCAGACAGTCTCAGAAGGTCGTCTGCTTCTTCCTCTCAAGGCTAATCTTCACTAAAATGAGCTTAAAAGCAAAATCAGCCCAGAACCAAAGGATTGGAGGATTATACTGGTCTGATGGGGGCTAAAAGAAAACATAGACATTCCTGACAGGGCCTGTCAGGACACAGCAGCAGATTTCAGAGAAATTCCAATAACTGATAAGTTGGTGTAGAACTATATGAATAATCTAATAGGCCAACAACTGACCAACTGTAAAGTATACCCCAACTGCTTTGAGGTATGAGGATTTTTTTTTTTTTTTTTTAATTTGACAGATAATTCAGTATTGTTAGGGAGAAAAGCCAAAACGTTATACAAACTCTTGGTAATCTAGTATCTACATTAACAGGACAACAACAACTATCATTTGTTGTCAGATTTGACCTGATAAGAGACAGCTGATCAACAGCATTTGCAATAAGAGTACTGCCCTCTACCTGTAGGATGTTGCACTGTTGGATGGTGGTATGCTGCAGTTGGCTGGCCTCTTGCTGCAGAGTCTGAGCTGTGCGGCAGATCGGCAGGCAGGCCACTACCTCCTCTGGGAGCCGGAGGGCGCTCTGACACTGTTGTACCGCAGCCACCTGCTGCTTGAAGCCCTCCATTTCCACCAACAGACGCTTATGAAGGAATAAAGGAGGATGTTAGAGAATAAGGTGGATAAAACAATACTGTGCTCAGGATAGCTGCTTGTAAGCTGATGTGATGCAACTGTAGGCACTGTGTGTATGTACAGCATTCTCTCTTTTGAATCTCTACTACTTGAATCATGTTTAAATGCTGATTATAAAGAAATAACGCTGATTTTAAATGTGTGTGTTTACCTGTCTCTGTGTGAGCTGCTCTCTGAGGCTGAGCCTGTTGAGGTCTGGGGAAGCAAGTGTGACCTGGATCTGGTCTACAGCAGCATGGAGGTTCTTCACCTCTGCCTCCAAACGTAACATGTCCTGAGACACAGACACGAGAGCAACAAAAGAGAGACACAAGAGAAATGTATGTGTAAGTTATTAGACATAAATATTTGTACCATATCAACACAGAACAAACATACAAACAGACACATCAAAAGAGTGTGTCTCACTCTTAGTGCATACATAAACAAAATACAGATTTTAATATCAATTTTAGGTTGACAACTTTACATGTGGTCAGGGACTACAGATGAAAACTAGTCTTTTGGCTAATTCTGGCATATTTACATTAATGTTTATTAATATGCACTGATTTTGATTATTTAAATAACATACAACACAAATATAAAATATATCTAAATTATAAAGAAGATAAAATATAAAATAGGTGTAATAAAAAACATAAAAAGACCAACAACAGGCCGAGCCTGGACTTGAATATAATAAGCTTATAAAACTGTTGGCGAAAAGGAAATAGTTTCTGTATAGTTTGTGCTTCCATACACCCGGGGTAAAAATTGATTTTCAAAAACTATTATTATGTGGACCTGCTTGCAGCAATAAATATTAATCAATAATTATAATGTGTAATATATTTAATGTAATAAATCACAAAATAACCATGATATGTCATCTCAGATTAAGGAAAGATGCTGTTGTTGCTGAAGTTGAAATACATGCTTCTCTGACAACAACACAACAGCTGCGGTGTCTTTTTGAAATTCATATTCTGGCCCATAACTTGTGTTATTGTTTGCCTGTTCCACGTTAATTAGAGTTCAAATTAATGCAGAATGTTCACTGAACGAGTAAGCGGCTGATTATGAGTCGTAATCAGGGCTGGAAATTAGCACCAGCCACCAGACAAATGCTGTAAAATATGAAAGTGGCTGGTACATTTCAGAGACAAAATAATGATTTATTATGTATCACTAATAATCTTTTGGCAGGAGTAAATGTTTATAACAGTTAGATTGAGTAGTATGTTAACAGAGTCTGGCAGACAGTGAGACAGGCAGCCGCTGAACTAAAATTCAGCGTATTTTCAGGGAGTGGGGTTTTGTTTTCAGGATAACGGGCTTAACTTTACAGACAGTGACTGAGACTTATAAACAGCTGTTCAACTTACAGTGTAGGACTAGTCATCATTTGTTATTGTCAAATTATAATGTTGCACTCATGTTCTGCTCCTGCAGTGTTCCTGAAGCCTGCCAGAGCACCACCAGAGGAGGTGGGAGGAAACATTTTGCTTAAACCATAATATTAAATAGGATTTCAACCTATTTTATATGCTGTTTATGGCTGCAGTACTCATTTTTGGACCCACAATGTTACTTCTTGAAGCTTTGAATCATGTCACATCACATCACATCGCATCAGTCTACAAAGTGCGTAAGCGTGCAATGTGAGCCCCAAATAAAAAGGCAGGTATCTCTTTCAAACAACAAAACCTTTCAATTGCAATATTTAATTGACCTAGATATATTTCATGTGAAGTAAATCAAATTACCAGTCAGCGCCAATAAAGGCTGTGCTGAGTCTACTCTCTAGACCCAGAAAAAAATCCAAACTCACAGGAGGAATTCATAAACAGATTTCCAAACACACAATGTTATTAGCAACAATCAGCAACAGACTGTCATCTGGGTACCAGCTGTATGGCAATCAGATTAGTTTAACAGAATACTGCTGCACAAGCTAAAAACAGTGCATTCCATTATGATGGTGTTATGCTCAGTGAATGACCACAGGGGGGCACTGTTGCATTGTAGCTCTGGTTGACTCACTCCAAAGGGATGTGCAGATTAGCTACATTTCTTAATGAAGGTAATTTGATCAGTGTGCCCTAAAACGATTTAGAGGTAAAGTATTATTGATGTCTGATTCCTGTGATGATTCGCTGAAGGTGAGTGTTGTTTACCTTTGCTGCATCCTGCAGACTCTGGAGACGAGTCTTGGCTGTTTGCTGCAGCTCCTCCGTGCATCTGCTGAGGTGTTTCACCTGCTGGACCCACCCCTCCGTCTGCAACACCTCCCCCAGCTGCCCCTCCCTCTCCCCCATGGCCTCCAAGTCGCCATGGAGACCTCGACACTCCCGCAGCAACGCCTGTCACCATAGGAACATAAATTACAAGTCAAGAAGAGGAGCCTTTTATGTATGCAATTACACTAATTAAGGCCGGCCAACACACTGTACAGTACATGACATTTCACTGACAAATCAAACAAGTATGCAAATATAATTAGCTCTGAATTTGTGGGGTGTCTTCAGATTTACGAGGTTAATGCAGGAAATAGTAATAGTATTTATTTTTGTGGAAAAATAAAAATAAAATCTATCCTAATTATTGTAACCCAATTTTTGCTGCAGTTTTCAGACATCTTAAAGCCATTCCCACTCCCTGCTGTGTGGCTCATTAAGACTCACCTGATGTGCTCGAATTTGCTCCTGCAGCTGGGACGCAGAGCTCCAGATGATACCCCCGCTGACCAGAGCCTCTGCCTTCTCTGTCCAGCCCAAAATGAACGCCTTCATACCCTGATATTCCTCCACCTGTCTCTCTGCCTGCTCACAAGAGAGCGGAAAGACAGAGGAATTTATGCAGAGAAAAATGAATAAAACACCATATATTATCTGAGTTCTGTTCGTACTGAACTGGGGAAAAAGGGCATTTAAAGGGACAGCTCAACCAAAAATCAAAAACACATATTTTATCTCTTACCTGTAGTGCTATTTATCCATCTAAGATAGTTTTCTTTCATGATGTGTATAATGGAACTAGATGGCACTCAGCTTGTGGTGCTCACAGTGCCAAAAAATACTCCTAAACTCAATCCACAGACATTGTTGTGACCAGCTTCATGTAGAAATTACTTTCTTTCTATGGGAGAATCTGATAGTTCCACAGCAGGTATGTGGATGACCTTAAGTAACCAGGTCATGATTTCTGTATAGAGACAATGCT
This sequence comes from Lutjanus campechanus, assembly GCA_027495735.1. Classification (NCBI taxonomy): domain Eukaryota; kingdom Metazoa; phylum Chordata; class Actinopteri; order Lutjaniformes; family Lutjanidae; genus Lutjanus; species Lutjanus campechanus. The sequence goes on along the minus strand of JAJHUR010136328.1, from coordinate 22,789 downwards.
GTTGGATTTTTCAAATTTTTTTTTTTTTTTTTTTGGTGCTTTGAGCAGCACAAGCCGAGTTCTTGAAATAGATATTTTTAATCTAAATCAGCATTTCCCTCCAGGATAAATAAAGATAACTGCTGGGTTGCACCAATAACGATTATTTTTCAAACCTGATTAAATCATGATTTAACTTTAAAATATGTTCCACCAAACTTTTAAACTATTTTAAAATTAAGAAAGGTTAAATTTAAACCTCTCTTTAAACCTCACTTTAGTTTTTACTCTAAAGCAGGATTAAATCTAATTCTGTTGCACCAAAACTTTTTGTTTTCCTTTTTTGGTCAACTTTTAGCTAGCTACCAAACAATATGATGTTTTTTTTTTTTTCAATATTTTTTTCCACAATATAACATTTTGTTAAGGAATAAAGAGCAGAAACCGTTTTACCTCCTCTTTTACTACTTAGACTTATCTTTCGGGAGGTCTGTGTAGAACTGACTGGACATCTCACCTTCTTCAGTCTGTTGGCTCTGTCCTGGACCTGCTGCGTGGTGTGGCGCAGCACCTCTGTCAGTTTGGCCACAGCATCGCCCAGCTGCTTACACAGCAGAGGGTTCTGCTCTCCAAACTCCTGCACTGCTACTCCTAACTCTGCCAGAGAGCGACCACAGCTTTCACACTCTTCACAAAGAGCCTGTAAGACAGGAAGGAAGAGGAGAGTAAGAGGGTGAGACAAAAAGGGAGGAGAAAGGAGGAGATGTCAAGTGGAGAAAGATCAAAGAACAAGGGGAGCGCAAGTGTGGGTTCAAAATGAAAAGTGAACATCAGTAAACCTTACATCCCCAGTGGCTATCTCTGTGTGTTTGAACTAAACAACGGAATCTTTAAAGGAACAGTTTGACATTTTGGGATATACACTTCTTTGCATTCTTGCCAAGATGTAAATAAGAAGAGTTTGAGTGTTAAATACAAAGCTACGGCCATCTGTAGGTTAGTTAGCTTAGCATATTTTGTTCATTTTTGAGGTCCTTGTTGACAAAAGCAGTAGTGTTTCCACTTTAATAACCAGAAAATATAACATCAAAAAACAAATTTATCGAAGGAAAAATCTCCTCTTGCTTCTTTTTATCGGTCTAACATAAAAACCCCTTAAGGTATGTTTAATTTGTAGAAAAACCAAAGTGTAAAGGTGACAATTAATCAGAGAGCTTTAGAAGTTAAAAAATGACAAACTATCCATTTAACTACACACACTCCAGACTTTGTGAGTCCACGGCTGGACAAAGAAGTGAGAGAAGAAAAAAGTTGGGGCAACAAGAAGGAGAACAGGAGGGAAGGGGCTCAGACTCCCATCTGGAATACTCCTCTCAGAAGTGGGTCAGTGTTGAAGGCAGAATTCAGTTCATGCCATTCCAACTCTCACACACTCATTAACCTCAACATCTGCAAAATGAATAGCCAATTTAACAGGGGTTAATTGCTTGTTAATTAGTCAATCTGTCTGGTTGATTACTTTGGTGTCTTCTTTGGCCTCCTCCAGGTCGGCACCCTTGTCTTCCAATTTCAGAGCGATGGTCTTCAGCTTCGCCTCAATGTCCTGGAGTCTGGAGCTGAAGTCCTCTTTCACGTCTCTGGTCTGCTGCACCTCCCTTTCCCGTGCCTGCACCTAAAGCAGATGGCAGAGGTACACACATTTCACTATGCTGTCAGAAACTAACATAAGCTTTAAACAATGCTAAATGGTTATGGATATTTCAGTATACACTCCCCAGATACACTAAGAGCCCTGCGGCAGAGACTACAGTCACTGGGCCGCATAACAGAACTCACACAAGTGGGTGCCAGCTTTACATTGGTGCATGGTATGGTATGGTGATGTTTAAAAAATGAAATATTGATAGCATGTTAATAATTCACCAATGACAATATTGAGTAAATAATCCAGCACCTTTTAAACATGCTGTGTGCTCACTTCTTGCTTTCTGTCTTCATATGTTGACCCTGACGTTAATTGGTACTGTTAAGCCTCAGATCTCAATACTTACTGAGCTCAGAAGCTTTTATCCTATTTGTTAAGAAGTTACTAGCATTTAGCCAGCATCAGCATATCTGAATAGTCAAAAAGTATAAATTGGCCAATCAAGTTCCAAGATTCATATACTTTGACTGGGTTGCACCAACACAGATTAATTTTTATTTGGAGTTTTTATGCCTGTAAATTTAAAGGACAGCTGAAGATATGACAGGAAAAGCGGTGAGAGAGTGGAGGAATGACATGTAGCGAAGGGTTGCAGGCAGGAGTCAAACGAACAGCCGCTGCAGAGGACTCAAAGCCTCAGAACATGGGGCGAGCGCTCTATTGACTGAGCTTCCAGGCAACCGACAAAGATTAATTCAATCTATGACTGGTTCTAATCAGAATTTAGCAAAACTGGGTGAGTGGATTTCAAATTAAGCAGAGATTTGTTGCACAATTAAAGACTAACTTCAGTTTGGTAGATCCAAGTTTAGCAAATTATATTTTTTTGCTAGCTAGCTAAAAAGCTAACAGTTTGGTACAGTATAAGTTAAGTTAAACTATGATCTCTTAATTAATTAATCTCTTAAGATTAATTGGTAGTTAGCATTAACTGAATCCTGCCAAATAGTGAGCCCACATTAATGTATGAAAACTGTTATAACTTTTTAGTAATTGTTTATTACTATTTATAAAGTGTTTACAAGCTAATTAACAACCTAATTATAAACTATTTATTAATCATTTATAAGGGTAGTCCTATTGTAAAATGGTACAATTTTTCCTTCAGTACAAAAAAAAATAAAAATACAAGCAATTGTCACAACACAATAAACAATCGAAACAGTCAAACTTTGAGCGTTAAGGCACTCTATTTGATTACAAACCCACTAAACGCCCATTTGACACAACAGAACATTTAATATAAACTGTTGCCAAGAGAGGTCACCTGGTCTTCAGCGGAGCCCAGAGCCAGAGCCACCTCAGCCAGCTGCATGCTGAGCTCAGAAGGCAGACCAGCCTGGAGGTCCTGGTACTTGGACTGCTGCAGCTCTGTCATGCGCTCCACACTCTGACGCCTGCTGATGACCTCGCCATGTGCAGTCTACAACACAGACAACGTCCCATGACGGGCAGCAAATCACAGTCTTTTCTGTCATGACATGATATTGCATTTATGCCCAAAAAAGCCAGAAAAGCCTGTACCCCTGTTTGTCATTAGGTGTAATGTGTGTGTGTATACATAAAGTGGCCTACCTCGAGCTCTTGTAGCAGTGAATCCAGGTCTGCAGTGGGACTCAGCAGTAAGCCTCGAGTATCTTGGATCCAGCCTTTGACCAAGCCCAGCTCCTTCTCCACCTCCTCTCTCTCCCTCAGCTCCTGGTGTACCTGAGCCCTGCTGGCTCGTACCCGCAACATGAGGCTGGACAAGAGATTAAAAAAAGATACACAAACTTTTAAAAAGACCATGATATATCATCAGAGACTGAAGAACATGCCGATCTGAAATGCTTGTTTCTTTGACAACAACACTACAGTTGTGGAGTCCTCCTCTGAAGTTTCTATTCCAGCCCTTAACTTCTGTTATCATTTGCCTGTTTCATGCTAATTAGAATATCTAATTAATGCTTAATGTTTGCAGAATGAGTGTCTGTTTACGTTTATGTCATAAGAAATCATTAATAATCTTGCAGAAGGAGCAGATGTTTGTAATGGTTAAATTGAGCAATACGTCAGCAGGAAGCTGGCAGGCAGTAAGGCAGGCGGTTAATGAACTCAAACCCATGTGTATTTTCAGAGCATTGGGCTTTTGTTTTCAGGATAACAGGCTTATCTTTACATTAACAGACAACTGACAGTTATAAACAGCTGATAAACTTACAGTATAGGAATCATTGTTGCTTGTTATGGTCAAATTATAATGTTGCGCTTGCCTCTCGCTCCTGCTGCGTTCCTGCAGCCTGCCTGAGCTTATGCTATTTGGACTGCAGTACTCATTTTTGGATGCACTGTTACATATTGCTCCTTTAAACCTAAATTGGATATACATCTTTTTTTGGTACCAGTTATTACAAATTTATATGTAACTTAAATAAAAATAAAGTACAAATAAAACAGCTTGCCTTGCCTCCCACAAAAACGTTTTTCAAAAGTAATCATACATGTTTGAGGGATAAACCAATAGATTTTTAGTATATAAATAACAGAGTCAACACAAAAGAGAGCGTCTTTTATTCCCTCTAACTGGGTCACTCACCTGTCATATTGCTCCTGCATGCTTCTGATCTCTTGTAGGCATGGTGTCTCATCATGTCCATTCTCTGTCTTTTTCTCTGTTGCTTCCTCCTCTTCCTGTCCTCTAAGGCTGCGAGTGTGCTGCCCCTGCAGGGCCAGGATGGACTGCTCCCTCTCCACCTCCAGGTTGAAGGAGTCATGGTACTCCAGGAGGCTCTGAAGCGCTGCCCTGGTGGCAGCCTTCTCAACTGTGCTGTCCGGGACACGACTGTGGAGGTCTTGGGACACAGAGCGCACCTTCTCCATCTGAGGAAAAGTTTATGTTCAAAATGTCAGGATCAGTTGATGCAGCAGATTTAGGGTTAATAATTTGCTGACAGGCTGGTAAATCTGTGCCAACTGACTAGTTAATGCTACCCAGTGGAGTTTTTGTCCACTAGTAGTAGCACGATGGCACAATATTTTTACAAGTATGTCCCTGTTGTAGTTGTTGTTCATACAGCGCACATTTACATGGCAACAGGTTGCAAGTATAGCAATGCACTTGCAATGGCAGTAAGGAAGATAACTGCAAGCTAGTAAACATTGATGTAAACACAATTTAAATTTAAATTAAAAAAAAAAAGGCCTTTGCAAAAGTTTTATGATGAAAGAAACGCTCAACATGTTGCATAAAATACATTTGTTTTTGTGGACTGGAGAGGGAATCTGAAAGAATTGCATTCATGAATTCTATCATAAAAGCCAAATAAGTCATTCACAGCAGAGGTTTCAAACCTCATGACAAATGAATGTAAAAGTCCACAAGATGATCAAAACGATAAAACGATAAAAAAAAGAAAAGCTGTTAACTGCAGTAAAATTCCTGATTTAACTGTCATACAGGCAAGTTAATAAGTCATTTAATTTGAAAATGAAGAACTTCAAAGAAAGATGAGTTTTATCTGATAAATATTAAAGTTTGTTCATTAACTGGCTCCTGGCCTCCTCTTATTTTGAAAAAGTGCCTCCTGGTCAAAGCAAGCTGACTATTCCTGGCTGCAGTACACAGTGTTTGCTGTGGTGGTCAAGGCGGAAACAAGAGTCTACAGAGATTCGAGTGCAGGGAATGACATCATGTCCAGTAGAACAAAGGGGCCATTGAAAACTGGTGGACAACAGGAAACGTGCCACATATGAGGAAGTGACCACCAGTCCTTACAGTTTGACCTAATTTTCCCTTTAGAAGCAGTGCTTTGTGGGAATCCTTACGAGCTGACAGCATTCACACTTGAAATAGGTCGAAAGGCGGGAAAACGCTTCATGACACAGTGTTTTTGGCAGGAGGAAACAACTGGCCCGAAGCCTGGAGTTACATCACAGCACACCAACTGGTATTCAGCTGCTGCTGCTGCATTTGACCTAAATCTGTAGAAGGAATAGCAATTTTCTGGACTTGTGTGTGTCAGCTCTAAGAGTCTTGTGAGTATAAACAGCTTCTGTAGACACACAGATGGTTAGTTTTACACTGTACATGCTCATTACTGAAGTACACTCACCACAGCACCGAGCATGTACTTGAGCATGCAGAGCACAAACAGATATCCAGTACTGTTACACCAATGAATGCACAGTATCCAGTCTTACTTTCTCAGTGAAGTTCCTCCACTCCCTCGCTGTGTCCTCCAGCCCCCTCTCCTGGGCTCGGGCTACACTGCGGAGCCTGGTCCACCGTTGCCACAGTGACGACACAGAGTGGCTGATGACTGCTTTGCTGGACTCAGAGATGATCTGCTCTAACTCTGTTGCGTTCTCTTTCAAAGCATTCAGAGGCAACTCCAGCAGGTCGATGTGAGCCACCAGAGACTGAAGTAAACATTTAAACAAATATATGAAGATGGAGAGAACATAGAGAACTAGTTATACAATGAGTAGTTCTCAACAGGCAATCTGATTGATCAGCTAGATGTGATCAAATCACCATGACAGCACACCCTGCTCATCACTTAAAATATTGCTCTGCCCAGAGGGAAGATGTTTTTGAAGCGCTAATATTGATTAATAAATAAATCATGAATGTTTTGAAAAATGACATAATACAATACATCATATGCAAAATATACTAGAGTATGATGTCCCTTTGAGTTATATGAACGACGGACAAATATCTGGTCAAAATATTATTAATAGCTAGGAAAAAAGCTATCACAGGGAAACAAGGTTTCCTTTACCCAGGGACAATGAATAAAGATAATAGAGAAAATCTATAGAATGGCCAAAATGGACAAGAAGCACAGCTGCAAGAAAAGCCTGAGAAATGGATATTAACTAGGACCCAAAACAGCCAGAAAGACTACAGGAAAGGATGACCGATTTAGTTGAAGAAACAGAGATGGATGGACTACTAAAAATGCAACTCCCAAACAAAGATTTCTCTTTTTTTCATTATTTTGTTTTGTGGTTTGTTTGTTTACAAGTCCATATGTTCATAAATGTTAAAATTATCAGTAAAAACTAAAGTGAAAAAAAGATGACAGCAGATACACACATTACATTTCATAAATACCATCTTCTGAGACATTTACAGTATGCGAAACTAAAACTCTCTCATAAAAGAAACAACTCTACAGACACTTTAGCGCAGAAGGAATAATGTATAAACACTGCACTATTTAAATATTAATGAGCATCTGCTGCCAAATGTTGGAATTTAATGTAACAGCCATGTGGGACACAGCACATGCAAGTTAGATGATTTCTAAAAACATTCAACAACTTCTAATAATTTCCACAGTGTCTCTGTTTTCAGAGTGTTATAAAGTGTCTCACCTTGTATCTCTGACACTTCTCCTCAGCTTGCTGGATACTGACGGCTTTAGCTGTAGTGAACATGGCCATCTTGGTCTCTGCATCATTCATCTGTTCAACTAGCGTCTCTTTCTCATGTTGGAAGGAGGTCCACAGAGCTGCACAGCTGAGAAAAAATACAAATCACAGACTACTGAGGGAGATTTATTATTAAAAATATTATAATATGCATCATATGGACTGCACATGTCAGCTGTGTATACATGTTGCTATGCTTCACATTTAAACTAATACACACCTCTGAAGCAGCTCCCTGTAAGCATCCAGTTGCTGTCTGACTTCAGTGTTTCTCAGCTGCATTGCCTTAACTTTTTCTCTAACTTCACTCATCGCTCCTACTTCCATAAAATCCTCCAACAGAGGATCCAAAGTCCTCAGCTCCTCTAAACCAGCTGTGAAGTTCTTTTCCTGCGCTGAAATTTCTTCCAGGTCCCGCACACAATCTGTCTGGTTCTCCAGCTCCACCCCCGAGCTGGCCCTCTGGAGCTCAGCCGCAGCAGAGTCCAGCCATGTCTGCAGGGACTGCAGAGATAAGTGGTGCCTCTGGACCAGGGAAAGAGCTTGATCCACAGCCAGCTAGAACATGCAGAAGGTGATCTCATTAACTTCAGTTTTTCGCTTCTCTCTACATGAATTTCTTCACACAAATTAAGTTAGAAAGCATGCCAAAATCATTACAACAACAATTTTAAGTACACTGTGTCTGCAGATGTGTTAAAAAAAAAATCATGTTCCAGACTCATTTCAATGTTTAGTTTTAACTGTAGTAACATGTACGGCACGATAAAAGGAATTTCGGGAGTTTTTAAACAGCTTTCTCTCAAAATGTCAAAGGTCAAATTTCTCTCCTTCTCACTGTAAAACTTTGCTGATTGGGAAAAGGTTCTGCTACTTGTCATTATAACTTTAACTTATTATTCACCATAATAGAATCTTTGGGGTATGATATTTTAGCACATTAAATCCCCATAATAGTTATAAATTAATGATAACATCAGTGCTTATTCAAACTTCTTGGAGTCTTTTGAACTGTCTTCTAGGGAAATGAACTTCCCCAGTCCTATTAATATTGATCGTACGGGTGAACAGGAGACGGAAAATAATATTCAGTATGTCCCGGCCATGAATGATGGATCAGATTCCTGACGGTAATTTCCATCTAGTTTTGATCAGTTTTGTATCAATTAGAAAAATAAAGGGATGGTAAATGTCCAAATTCCTACAATTATGACACTTTAAAGGACTCATGTCCCACTGTGCGAGCACACAGAAACCTCATCATGTTGCTTTGAGTGATCTCTTAAGTGTTGAAACATACACTGTGTGTGTTTCATTTTTACAACATTGTACAAAATTGAAATAGTCCACTGTCAAATTCATTTCACGAAGAGTGGCAGAAATAAGCGGGTACTGAAATTACAAATTACCAAACTGTGTAAAACAGTACTTCTATAAATGTGAGGCAGACTTTGATACAATTCAAAATTATGCATAGATTGTATTCTCTCCCACTACATTATAAAAAATATTTTTAAAAAAACAACTTAATACTTAATGTTACTGCACATTTCTGTGGTTTATCAGTCGGATCTGTTTTATATACACTCGTCTCCTCTTAGAAATGTCTGTCACTGCATTATTATAGAATATTATGAATAATAATACTAAATAAATAAACAGATACATATAAATGGTGACCTTTCCCTGAAATACTGCTGATTCTCTGGTGCTGGCATTTCAAATCTGATGCAGTGCACCGTAGGAGCATCAACGAACGCCAATTATCGCTTTCAGTGCATTATCGTCTTTTCTTTTGTTTTAATTTTTCTGTTGTGCATTTCTATACTGCTTTTCATGATCAATAAACATAAGTTAAAAACAGAAAATGTCCCTATGATTGTAAATAACATACGCACATACCTGTTTTTTGCTAATTCCTTGTTGAACTTCAGTTCCCAGCTTTGCCAGCTCCTGTAGTTTCTCTTCTATGAGGCCAGGAACAGTTTCTTTTCTACTACAAAATCTTTGCTTTTCTCTGCTCCCCAATACATCCCCTATCCTCAATCTACTTTTCACTTCCTCTTCCACAATCTTCAGTTTGCGCACTTCCTCATACATTCTCTCAGTTTTGACCTCAGAAAGGGTCAATGGCTTTTCCAATTTGTCCTTGATAGTCCTCAACCAGTCCAACATTTTCTCACTTTCTTTTGTGAAATCTTCATTCTTTCTGATCTTCGTTTCACTTTCTTCAACAAAACATTTTACTTCAGACCGTAAAGACTGCAATGATTCAAGCTGCAGCGTAGTTTCCTGAAAGGCAGCGGGATCAAACTTCAGACTGAGGCCTTTAGTTTGCTGGTTACATTCTTCAGCCTGAGAGCTCACACAATCCAGACTTTCAAGCAGCGTATACAGACTCATGATTTTATCCATGACACCAAGTTCTGTGTCTGGCTTAAGTCTGGCCAGCTTCTCTTTCACAGACTTAAACTCTGAGTCCAACTTGGTGGATATTCTGTTGTGTTCAACTAGAGTTTTCAAGCAATCATCTAAGTGTTTAATTCTCTGATCATTGGTCCTTTTCAGCGTGTTGTGCAGACTCACCAGCTGCTGTGTCTCTTCGGCTCTATATTGCTGACCCCTGCTGAGAAAACCCTCATTTTTACCATGCAGTTCTCTCACAGCGGGGCTAATATGAAATAAACTTTCATCAATACTTCTGTGTTCATTAATTAGACGAACAAGCTCCTCCTCTTTAATACTGATAGTCTGCTTCTCCAGATTGTCAAACTGCTCCTGAAGCTCTTCAAGTGCATTACGAGTAATATCAAAGAAAGTGCTGAACTCTTTTCGCTCTAAGATTATTTGTTGGACTCTGTCTTTTTTCTCTTTGGCTAGAGCTAGGATGGCATTGTACTGCTGAGGCAGCGCATTGAGCCTCTCATCTAGGTAGCAATGATCAATCTCATTCAGAGTAGGGAGGATCTCCTGGCCTATTCTTTGGACGATAAGAAGAAGGTTCTCGTACTCTGAAGCTTGTTCCAGGACATTCTGAAAGTTCGACAGTTGTATCTGCAACTCCGAGCTATCGTCAACATTGCTTAAATTGATTTCAGGGAAGGTGATGGCATCTGCTCGTCTCAACCAGTGGCAAGTCTTGTCCAGGTCAACCTGGAAGTACTTCCTGGAGGTCAAGGCTTTCTCCAAGTCTGTGAGACGCTGGGTCGTCCTCTGGAGGGCGGTTTCAAACGCTGCCTGTAGCTTCTCAAGTCTCGCCAGGGTTTCTGCTCTCTCTTTGTCAGTGGCGTCTCTTTCCAGCTCTCGCCCTTGTACCCAGAGAGATGCCAGCTCTCTCTGGTATGCTCGTAAACCACTCTGGACGCCCCGACAAGCAGCCACCTGTTTGGCTAGGTCCTCAGGGAGAAGCGCTATGTGGTCATCTATCAAAGCCTTCCTCTCCTGTTGCTGTACCCATGACAGTGCTCTCCCCAGACCTTGAAGGAATTGTGTCCTCTCTGTGAACGCCTGCAGAGGAAGAATTTAAAATCCTGGTCAGACCTGGTATTAACATGTGTCCTGGGTGATCCACATTGTTTCAGCAGTGTGTATGCAAATCTGTCCTCAGCCACAGTGATCCACTTAACTCAACAGACGTCCTGTAAGTTCATCATTTGGTTCGTGCAAATTACCATGTTTTGGCTCTCTTATCATCAGCTGATGTTTGTGAACACAGTAGAAAACTGCAATATCCCCAGATTCCCTTAAAATATTGTGTAGTTTTGACAGTTGTCGAGTTAGGAGAAACTTTATGAGCTTTGTGAAAGGCTGTCTACAACAAACTAAACTAAATTTGGCTAATCAGCAACAACATGAAGGTTATTTTACAGCTAAATTCTTGCCTGGTTTCTTGTTTTAATCAGACTATCTGATCAGAAGACAGTTAGATCCTTTAGGACATAATTAAAATTTTACCTGCATCCAGTACAAAAATCCAGCTGTTTACCTTACTGAGGTACTTCCTCCTTTGGGCCACCCGTGCCCCAAGAGCCTCCACCTCAGTCTGGGCTTGTTCAACGAGCTCCTGTAGGCATCTCTTCTCACTCAGCCCCAGTCTGGAGGCCACAGCCTGGGCATCACTCACTGCCTGACCCAGCAGCTGCTGACGGGCCTCCAGCTCTACGCACACACTCAGGTGGTCGAACAGGAAACTCTGGGCCAGATCGGGGGGCGGGCTGGTTTTTAGCGCAGAGGTAAGAGCAGGCCGCTGCTCCTCCACCCACTCCCGAGCATCCCTCAACTGGCTTTCAACCCGGGAAAGATCGTCTAGTGTCTGCGCGGAGTCCTGGATCTTCTGTCGAATCAGGGTTTCCAGCTGGGCCCAGCGCTGCTCCAGATGACCCACCTAGTGAGAGACAGAACAATGTGAAACTGGAGCCAGTACTTACTCTCTACACTACTATGAGTTTTCAACCATCTTAAAATGGAAACAAACAATTTTTGAACCCTCAACCTCGTGTTTTCAAGTGGTATTATAGTTTGTGCCGCTGTCACAAAGACAACACCTGTACAAAACACTGGATCGCCTTCCCTTTTACCACTCTAAATGCAGATTGCACCATTGTTCTATAGGGAATGTGCAATAAACAAGTTGTCTATTTCCATTTTAAAGAGCAGCTGAAGAACTACGAGAACGGAGCTCTACAGTACCTGTTGCTTCACCAGCTCCTTGTCTAGCAGGCTAAGTCGAGGCAGGATAGCTTGTCTCTGGTCTCTGAGGTCTTCTAGAGTTGTTTTCTGCTCCTCCAGGTCACTGGAAAGCTTCCTCAGAGCCTCGAGGTGTTCACTTGTACTCTCTGTGTCAGCCCTAGGTACACACAGGCATAAGGGTTTATACAGCAGCAAAAGAACTAAAGACACAAAAAATGTTTTTGTTGAGATGAAGAAAAAATGAATGATTGTAATACAGAGGATGTGTTTATACAGTAAATACTGTATATATATTCTTGTTGATAAATAAAAACATCCAACAGGAAATGTTACAAAAATCTACAGGAAAAAGAAACATCACAACCACCACAGAAAAGCTTGATACCTGGCGAGGTAGTCCCATTCCCTTGATACTTGGTGAAAGAGTTCCTCCACAGCAACAACAATCTCCTGGTACTCCCCACTTCGCTGCATGTCCTCCCCCCGCTGGGCCTCCAGCTCTTCTGCCCGTTGGCCCAGGTCCATCCAGCTTCTCCTCAGTCTCCTTATCTCCTCCAGGGCAGGAGAGACCTGTCCATCTGTCAGTCTACTGGTGGCTTCATTCAGATGGGTTACCTCAGACTGTCTCTCCCTAATCTGCTGAAGGAATTCCTGCAGGAAAGATTACAACATTACAGTGTTGTTGTGAAGTAAACTTATAAAACAAAAATCATTTATCATCAGCATATAAACCAGACAGACCTGTGCCTTGTCCAGCTGGTTCTGCGCAATCTTGGGCTCCAGCTCTGCGGGACTCCTGATGAGGTTCTGAAGTTGCTGCTCTGTCTCTCTCAGCTGGACCTCCAGATCTGCCTTCTGCTCCTCAATGTCCCTCCAGCTGTCTGCCACCTCCTCACAAAGCAGCATACGCTCCTCAATCTAGCCCCCCCAAAAAACACAGCGGAATCAATTCACGAGTATGAGTATTAAATTTTAAATCGGAGCAGATGACTACGACAGCTGCAATTAACATTGAAACTGAAATCTTTTGTTCAAGGGAATGTTAAAGCGAGCTGACCTGCAGTTTGACCTGCTGGATAGCTGCCGCAGTCTCTCTGACTCTCGCCTCAGACAGGTCACATGTTGAGCATACAAGCTGGAGGTAAGTGCTGGCCTGTTCCTGGAGAGCCCGCTCCTGCTTCACCTGCCAAAAAAAGAGTCCATTAATGGTCCTATGATTTTAGCGACTGATCATATTATCCCTTCTGGACAATCTACAAAACTACATGTACCCACATTTTAATCCCCATCCAAAGACATGCAATCAAGCAAACTGTCTGTGAGACTGCGGACTGACAGCCATGTATATGAACACTATTAACTCAGACATCTGCTCATAAGAAAGTATGGTTCTGTCAATTAAGTCTGCTCTTTGTAAAAGTTCCCATGAAGTCAAATACATCTAAAAGTGTTTTTATCATCAAAAGTTGTTTTGAAGGTATTCTCTGGTACTTTTAAAGGTATTTCAGTTGAGTTGATCTTTTCCTGGAAAACACTTGATGACTCAGGGGCGAACACCAAATTTGTGTCCAGTGAAAAACTTTCTCACTTATGACGCTGCTGGACTGGAGTGTTTTTGGGGGCCTCACTGTACAAAAGCAGGGTTTCCCCTTCTGATGTCCTCCGGCCACTCGGCAGATAGACTAAGCTTAGTGGTTACTACAGTAGCTAACCGTGACTGTTACCTGCAGTTAGCTGGCAGCATAACCAGGCTCAGGAACTCCCCAGTGAACAGAGCTGGTCACGGGACAGACACAGCCTCTGAGACTGACGGGAATACAGTACTGAGGTTGCTTAACGAGTTTCCCAACGTAAAGATAGCTTTACTTATTGCTAAAGTAACTTAGTTAACCGTTAACTGCAACTAGCTCGGTTAGCTGTGACTCAGACACAGGGTGCTGAGAGCGAAACAGAGGAAGAAAACCACGTCTGTACTGTGAAATACTCCCTGTCATCAAAGTGGCCTCTGTTGGTCTCAGAGGCTGTTTTGGTCCTGGTTTGGCTGCCTCCACTGGGAGTTCTCAGTCCAAGAAGAGTCAGCTAATAGGACCACTCTCCTTCCTACAACCACAGACCACTTTAGCTGTATGACGTGGGGTGCAATGCAAATTCAATGCTGCTAGCTACTGTATATGCCAACCAATATCCGCGACAAGTCCCTTACTAGCTGCCTGTTTTTACATGAAACACATAAGCAATAAGCCATCCACGAGCTGTTTCATGGGAAAGAACAGGTAACGGCTTCCTGACCTGCTGTAGCGCCTCCTCCAGGCTGAGAGGAGGATGTGCAGGAGGCTCTGGCTCCTCTGAGACTGAAGTCAACCAGGTCTGACACTGCTGTAGTGTGTCTTGGAGACTCACGTGTCTCTGTAGCTCATGGTCAAGACTCTGATACACCTGTAAGACACGGACAGATACATTTCAGTGCTATAACATCTCGACTTAACACTTAAATTTAAATATTGTAAATCCTTAAGGAAATTAAGCCAAAAATGATATTGAAAAGACCTTCAGTATTGGGTTTCATAAACTGTATGGTCTTGAAACTCCTGCACATGAATTCATGAAAGAAACTGAAGTGAGGACAAAATGGTTTCTACTAACAACAGCAAAACCATAAATGCTGTATGTATATACTGCTCGACTGGATAGCTTTGAAGCCGGAACAGCATGGCCAAACACAAAGGCACATTAAATGATAAAACCTGAACAAGTACAAGGCAGTTATGCAGTGTTGTATTTGACAGGTGTTGAATGTGGAGGCGTCCATGCCCTCCAGGGGAGAGTGAAACAGCAAGGTCTGATTGACAGTGTTAATATGAGAGCCCGAAAGAGGGAAAGAAGGAGGGGGTGCCGTATTGGCAAACTGCCCAGTGTATTTGGCAAAGGCTAGAAGTTTGGCATGGTGGCAAATGGCAGGCAGGATATTAGAGCTGTGTTGTGCTGGGACACAG
>JAJHUR010136327.1:28157-44815 GCA_027495735.1 Lutjanus campechanus | reverse complement strand
AGATTGTGTGTTTTTTTTTTTTTTTTAACGTTTTATCTGGTCACCATTCACTGCCATTGTACTGGATGAGGCTGCTACCCTGTTTCTCCTAAAACTCCAGGATTGTTTTGTGAACTGAAGACCTTCACCCATCATCACATCGACATAGTGGTGAGTACATACTGAGTGGGTTATTCTCACAAAGTGGAGTAATTGCCTTTCACCTCACCTCAACTCTGAATACTTTCATGTTTTTACCTTGCCGTCAGGCAGCCTTTTCTGACAAGAAGCTGCTGTTACACTAGCCAAAATTTGCTCTCTTCAAACCAACCAGACTCGATTGGCAAAATCAGTCATTTTACCTTGCAGAAGACAGGAGTTGCTGATAAACCGCTGCATTGATCTGTAAGTTTGTTTGTGTTATATGACTTTGGTGTTTTAAAAGGTTAGTTCAGTTTCACCAAAGCAGCGACAGACCAGCAACTTCTGTTTTCTGCAAGGTAAAATTACTGATGTGTAGAGTCTGGTTGAGCAAGAGGGCAATATTTGGCTTATGTAACAGTATTGTTCCATTGGAAAAGCCTGTTTTACAGCAAGTTAAAGCAGAGAAAATATAAGTATAACATACACTACAATTGGTACTGATTTTTTTGGTTGGTCTTTTTTTATATGGCTAAAATACATTCAGCTCTTGTTCTCTCCACAGTTTGAAACTCTCTGCTGTGTATATGTGAACATTTGGGTGTTGGCTGTTTGTTACCTGCGCCTTTAGTTCAACATTGTGCGCCATACTCAGTATGTGTTCGCGGTGATAGAGGAGCGGCACCTTCACCATGTCACCACCCAGCTTTGTGAAAAATCCTTTCTTGGGCTTCTGATCAAACTTGACCTTCCACTGACCTGATGCACACATACACACATTTCATCAGTTTCCACTGTTTTCACATGCACAAACACACACTCATGCACACATGCTTTACTGACCACTAAAGGAGACAGCGTCGAGCAGCATCAGCTGTGTGCTGGGTGATACAGAGTCAACCAAATGTTTGATTTTATTGTCGGTCTTATTTGCCACCCAGCTGTTGATCATCTGGGTGTTTTCCTCACTGGATTCCAGCAGCTTGTTGGGCTCAGCATCATAGAACTGGATGGACTGGTTGGTAAAGTACTGAGTCAGATTCATTTCTGAGGAAAAGAACAGAGAAATGAGATACAGATCCTTTTTTGCTCTTTATGCACTCAGAATCTCTGCATCTATCTCTCTGAGCTTCCAACAGTGATTGTAATACGTGGGTTATAGTAGATCTGAGAAGCCATCTGCAAGGAGCCGGCCAACTTCTCTCTCAGCTTCTTCATCTGGAAGTGAACGCAGTGGAATTCATGAGGCACACCGAGAGCCCTCTCAATGGCTTTCCGAGTGTCACCTCTTGCACCTGTAGGTAAGATGTAGAAGGAGATGTGCTGTAATACAGAGTGATATAGAAAGCTGTGAGGCATGTCTGACATTTCATATAAGTAGAGGGAAACTCCTGTGACATTTAAAAGTGAGAAATATTTTTATGTAACTTTCAAGTCATATAAGTTTATGTCTGTCTATGTGAGCACAGGCACAGGAGGGATAATGTTGTGTGTTAGACCAACAAACACCATGAAAAATCCCATGAAAAGACTCAAATCGGTAATGCATTAGTTTGTCCCTCAGTACTTTCCAAATTCTCCTGCCTGTCTGTGGCACTTAGCTCCAAGCCCATTTGATTCTACTGACATCATTAAAGAGATAGTTTGATAGTTTAATTATTTGAAAAAAGATCAAAATCAGTTTAAGTGTATGTTACATGTAGAATATTTTCACCACTTTACCTTTCCATACGACAGTCTTTATCATTTTAAATCATAAATTTTACCTCACAGAACACAGGAGTTGCTGATCCACCACTGCCTTGAACTGTTTGTTTGTGTTATTGTTTGACTTTTGTGTTGTAAATGGTGAGTTTGGATTCTCTGATGTCACACAATAACACAAACAAACAAATTGATCAAGGCAACGGTACGACAGAAACGCCCATGGGCATATATATTCAGGGCACAGTGTGTCAGCACACCGTGCAAAAAGGCTGGGTGCAGCTGAATATGGATCAGCAGCGGGTGTGGTGATCATTAAATACTCTCTCAGCAAGTTACATCACTGGTCTCATAGCTCTGAAAAAGCTGTGCCAGTCACAGTTAAACATGACAACGACAGTCCAGCAAGTCCAGCAGTCCAGCTTTATCTCGGAAAAGTTTGGATGGTTCAGACATGTCACGACATGAACACACATCACAACAAATCTGTACCCAGAGACTTGTGGACTTTTAGGTTGTTATAATAACAACAGAAATAAGAAAATAAAGAAACTAAAGTGACTGGTGGATGATGACCTGCACAATGGCACCATCAGAGGTGCATCAGGCACAAATGCCAAGCATGAAGGCCCAGCACATGGGGTTATGACAATGTTTTAGCTATAATTTCAATGTATCTCACTTCATACATGGACACCTAGTTTAGTAATTTGCACAGCATTTGCACTTCAATGTGTTTGAAGGATCAAACATGAAGTGCTTTTGCTAATAAGAAAGTTGGAGAGGTTATGATGAGCCTTGTAACCAGACATGTCCATCATTAAAAACATAATAATTGACAAGTACTGTAGCAGCCTTGTGTTGTTTTCAGGTCATTTCATGACAGTAAACACTACACTCTGGTGTGGCACTTCAGAGGCTGTGGATTTATCAACATATAATTGCTGCCGTTCTGACTCATGAAGCAAACTGTTGCTGAGAGGAACAGCACAATGTTTTCACTCACTACTGTTTACAAGTTTTCCCAGTTGTGCTCCAGCATGATCTCTTTGTCAGGGACCACACACAGATCTGTCACACACTGTTTTTCGTTGCTGTTGTAGTCCTGTACTGTGGACACTAGTGGCCCCTCACTAATTTCAGCTACACCCCCAGTCATTTTTTTCTGGCATCAGGCCTGGTATAAACCATAATCTCTCTCAATCATCACATGTCTCCTAGTAGAAGTGTTTGGTGGTTTTTTTACATCTGAAGAGACCAAGCACAGGCCACTGCCTGTATTTTCTTCAGATGTTTCTGGGTGTCAGCGTTTGGGCAGTGGTGTATAGACCCCAGCCAAGTTACATTGCTGTCTCAGTCTCTCTCCTATACTGTGACAGAGCTTTGGATCTGTGTGTCTTGTGTGATCGGGGGCAGGGCTGAGCTCCACATACACACACAGGCAGAGTAGATTGAGGACACAGTGGACAGGATAAAGCATTTACTTTGGCTGCATTCAAACAAAATCTGGCAAGGTGGCACCTTCCTGCAGGGTCGTACGGTGGTGTGGGCGTGTCTATGTGTGCTTTAGAAAGTAACCGTTATGAAACAATCATAAAATAATGTCTTATTTCTCTGATTCACTACTTACTACTGTTTTCACTAACACTAACACACTAACACACATTTAACCAAAACAAAATTATCAAAAAACTATCCAAAGACAAATATCCCCCACTTCTTTTAAACTGGCTAATATACTACTTAATTCAACTGTGCCTGGGAAAGTTTAACATAGGCCCCTCCAGTCTACATGTTGACCTGGTGACGGACCAATGGCCAATCTTCTTGCTGATGGTCTTTTTTGCTTATGTAGGTCATAAGGAAGCATCAATATTATTTAAACTGTGTCGTAACAATTTAAAAACTCCTTGCAGTATGTTTAAGTTATCTTTAAAGATCATTAATAATAATTGTAAAAAAAAAAAAATGACGCACTTGCTTCATACCTAACAACAAATGGGACAGTATCCTGTTGATACTGATGGGAGAGAAGAGCAGGTTGCTTGAGGGCTGTGATGCTCTGAGGTAAGAGTACAGCTTCATGGAAAACTCTGCCATGGATTCCTGCAACAAGGGTTCCCATGTGCGACTGTTCTCATCCTGGCAGGGTTCCCATGGTGTTGCAAATTCAGCGCACGAGTAAGGAGCAGTGGTAGGAACAACTGAAAGAAAGTTAAGCAGACTGTTAAAAAAGATCTTTGTAGTTTACTGTTATATTTAATTTACAGGTAATTTTGTTCTGCAAAAGTTTTATTATGCTTAAATTACTGTTAAAAATTTAATTTGGGCCTTGTTGGTTTGCATGTTACTATAGTAACTAATGGTTGCACATTGCACAGACTGTGTAACATAGAAGTACATGGAAAAATTTGCCAAACCTACCTTCAACAATAATGAACACAGTGCTCAGCTTCTCCCCTTCAGCAGATTCACAATTGTAAGATCCAGTATCCTCCATGACGATGTTTCTGATTACGATGGTCTGATCGGTGTCACCTGGGTAAAGCTGTTCCACTCTCTCTTCGTCACCTGCTGAACCGTCTCCAAGATTCAGCCGTGTCCTCTTGCCAACACCCGTCTCTTTGAACCAAAGTGCATTGGCCCCGACTTGGCTGGAAGGTGGGAAATGGCACGGGAGGTGAGCAGTGGAGCCTTCGGTTACCTTAACGGTGTAGATGTTTGATGCTGTACAGAGAGACACAAACATTTCAAATTCTTTCAGATTCAAGCTTTTTTTTGCTTTCTAAATATCCAGTATAAATATATCCAAATTCAAAATGCTCCGCTGTGTTGAACAAAATTAAAAAATGTATGTATGTATAATAAAAGAGGAGTGTGTATCTATGTTCCTCACCAGCGACTGTAATGTTGTACACTCTTATTATCTCCATATTGGGCTCCTTTACCAAACACATGTACTCGCCCTCGTGAGCAGCAGTTACAGGGGAGAAAGACAGATACAAGCCATCCTTTTTAATCGTAGTGGAGCCAGGCCACTGAGGACTTACATCTTTACCTGTGTTTGAAAAATAAAAGGAAGATCAAATTGAAAAAAACAAACAAACTGTGTGGCCTACTAGCATGCAGTGAGAGGAAATATAATAAGACCATTGAATTTCCAGGTGATGGCTGCTGTGGTGAATTCAGTCTGAATTGAGAGACAGGGCAGCTCCAGGGTGGAACCGGGTATCACCCGGAGACGTTCGCATGATGAAAGCTGAACAGAAACAGTGTTAAATAAGCTGACATACTCAAGAGTCAAGAAGAGTGAAGCTTAAGAACTTTGGTCAACTAATTCATGGTCATGGAACATAATGGTAAACATTCTGCCTGAGCTATGAAGAGCTAATTCTGGTTTTCTCAGGTAGGTTTACCTCAAAAATGAGCTGCAGCAAGACACAAAGTATGGCCTGTAGTCTCATCTAAACCAGAGCAAAAGGAATAAAATGAGATTAGCATGTTTATGGAGTTTTGCAATTGAGGATTTCAAAACGAATGTGGCACCAAGCCGGGGAAAAGATCAATATGTGGCGCAATCTGTGAAACATGTCAAAACAGAAAACATGTTAAAACTGTCTAGTTAAAGTTTCCATTTCTTAATAGGTAGACTGTTATCAGGGATTAATCATAAAAAAAAACATAGATTATTAGAAGATTAAGTTTAGTTTAGTTTAGTTGTAATGGATAATATACTGTAAATAATATTGCTTTGGTACAGTGATAGATCAACAAAAAGTCAGAAAAACATTAAATAACTCACATCTCTTCAATCTCCAAATATATCCAGATCCAGTTACCTGTTTTTGTTTGTTTTTTAACCAGTAAGGTTTCTGCCACCTTCAGCCGTCTGCTCCTCTAAACTGCAACCAACAACGACTAATCTGTGATTGTTGGTTTAGACATGTTTGTTTGCTTATTGCAGCTCTTCTGACTTGCTGGAAATCACATGATTTCACTTGTTGGCAACAGACACCAAGTGGAATTATTTTGCCTTAATTGCATTTATTTTTGCATTGCAACGATATAATTTATTATTTCTCTGAGTATTGACAAGTGAGACATAGTTGTGGGTATTTGGAGGTGGATGTGCTCTGGCTAATTTCCAATTTGCATAAAATGTTTTTGTTTGAAGTGTTTTACATAATTTGATTTAGTCAAAGGTTTCATGAGGTACTAGGACATCATGGAGGGAAAACACAAGCTGAGTTTGTACTAATTGGCATAAAACAGTCTATTTATCAGTCAAGTACCAAAGCAATGTAGGCAATAGGCCAGTAAGTGTTTTAATGGAATCATTAAATTAATTATCACATTGTTAAGGTTTTTCATTTATATTTTAGTTGGTTATTGGCCCTGTCATGATCCCTAGGTTTACCCAATTACCAGTGTACTTTTTGGATAGATGACCATCACTTTATACTGATACTGTAAACTAAAAAAAAGTACAAGTAATATTGCACATGAAATTGAAAGTTATATTGCACATATTGAGCATAATATTGCATATTATAATTAACATAATATTGCATGTAATACTGAACATGATAATGAATGTAATCCAGTTAAAAAACATAAATAGAGTTCTCAGTGACTAAATACATTTAAAAAAACATTTCATTTGTGTATTGTCTGCTATTATTTAGGCCTATATTAATACTTACAATAAATAACATTCAATGTTATATTTTAACAAGTCAATGTGATTATTAGGATTACAATCAATTAATGGATAGCATGTATTAAAAACCCATCCAAATTTACAAAATAACATTTCAGGTACAATTTTATTTGTACCTTAATTTTCAGTTAAGGTGGGTTAACCCAGATAATATTTATTTGGATTATTTTATGTTAAAGATTTTTAAATGTATTTCTAAAAAGCACTTAATAAACTCATTAAAATGACCAAATATCATAATAGCATCACTCAGTTCTTGACAATTAAATGAATAAATTAAAGGTTTATCAATTTCTTTTCAACAATAAACTGACATATCGTTGCTTTTTTAAAAGTATTTTGATTCACCGACTCATTGCTATGAAGTGTTTATGCTTTAAAGTCCCGCTCAGCCTTCTCTCTCTTGTCCCCCTTTCATCTGAAACTGTCAGGCCCAGTTTTCCTAAAATATGTTAAGACTTTGTGCACATTTTAGTACATTTTAAGACATTATGAATATGAGGGCTGTTGAAAAGTGGAATTTTAGTTATTGTTTAATAATTAATATTGGAACTGAAGTTTTTCCATTTTAAAAGATCTTTTCGTTCTTCATTAGTTTCACTTAATAACGTTGTTTTAAAAGTGGGATCATGCCCTCAGCTGTGACATTTCACCAATCAAAAAATGTCATGATCACTTGTGTGAACACTTATATGGTAAATTACATATGAACATAAGTGTCCCACTCAACCTGAACCCACCCCACTTAATCTGAAACTCTTTAGATTAATTTGTCATTATAAGCAGGTCCTCTTTTTTGATACATAAGTACATTTTCTGCTGAGAGTCCTTTAAACATTTTAAGTAACAACAATTTTACAATTATTTTAAGGGTACTGACAACTGTACAAGTACATTTACTCAAGTACTGTACTTAAGTATAAATTTGAGGTACCTAACTTGAGTATTTTCTTTTAATGCTGCTTTACTACACTACAGAGGGAAATATTGTATGTTTTACTCCACTAGATTTGACAGCTTTTTGAACACAAAACATACAAAGAGCTAAACTACTATGGTGTGTTGTAGATTTAACTACCAAACAATAAGTAGAGCCAAAACAATTAGCCATATAATTGATTAGACAATTGGCAACTATTTTGATGATTGTAGAAGTAATTTTTTGTGTAAGAATGCATTTTCATTTTTATTGTTCCAGCTTCTCAAATGTAATGATTTTCTGCTTTTCCTTTATATTGTTTTAAAAAATTGAATTCATTGCTATTCATTTTATGCAATGGACCAAAACTAGTATTGCAAAGATGTCACTATTTCCTTTTTTTTTTTTTAAAACCAAACAACCAATCAAACTGCTAATCAAGTAAAATAATCAGGAAATTAATAAGGAAAATAATTAGTACAGTCTTATACAGTATATCACATTACTACAACAGTAGAATCCTGCTTTTACATGAATACTTCAGTAATTATAATCTAATATATTATATATAATATATCTAATATATATAGAATATATCTAATATATTTAATATCTTATTTTTATTCCTTAAAGTTTTATCTCTACATAATATTTCTATCTTAATTTCTATATTTTATGTTTCTATATGTTATATACAGTATATACTTTTACTTATATTCTAATATTTCTTGAATGGATGCAAGTGTAACACTAACAATTTCCCCCCAGGGATCAATAAAGTATTTCTGATTCTGATTCTGATATCAGAAGTCAGTGACTTGGGGAATTTTCCAGCACTGATTACTATTACTTTTAAAACTTTGAATCTGCCTACGTTTTGCTGATTATAAACTTACATACCTTTAGCCACTATTATTGTATTATATTGTGTATTTTTACCATGTGGTTGTAGGCTGGTAGCAAAGATGTTGATCGTCTCTGGTATTAGTATTTTTACAAGGATGTACTTTTAGCCTACTTTTAATTCTTGACGTAAATTTCCGTGATTGAGCTTATATACTTTTCTTTTTTAAATTTTCAAAGCATGAATTTTTGGTCTGAGTATTTTCACAGTTTGGAGCCCCTCTCCCCTGCCACTGGTCTTGTGTAAGTTACTGGGTCGATCGATAAAGCTACATTCGATTAAGTGGACTCACTCCTCAGGAGATTTGTTTGGGCGTAATCAGTCGTGAGCAATCGAGAGCCGGGTGCTAAAGAAAAAAAAACCGAAGAGGCTCCAAACTTTCACAAAAGCTTTTTTCGCACTCGTAAACAATACAAAGCTCGGTCAGAAGACTTCATACAGACTTGCTACAGATTGCACAAGTATGTGACCCGTGTTTTAACAACGTGGAGTCGAGGTCGTCCTCCCTGAAGAAAAGATCAACTTAAGAAAGTAAGTTTTCCTCCTGGTCATCTGATCGACTAGCGGAAAGAGCACAAACAATGGCAGAGAGCAACAACACAGCAGTTAGCCGCTGGCACACTTAACTCAGCTTTGGTCACTTATGCTCAAATATGTAGGCCAAAATGAGGCCACTTTGTAACTTTATGGTTATATCCATGGTTTCCGTTTCACTCGGGGTGGTTAAGTTTATTGAGCTAGATGATATGGTCTGTTTTTTGTGCGTATAAGCGTGTGTGCGTACTTTAAATTTTTAAAGAGAAATACTCATCGGGGCAAAAAAAGATGATACCACACAGCGCTATAACGCTTTCACTATTGGCCTGGTATACTTAAATGAGAAGAGAGACATATACAATGATTGTTACCACTAAAATATATCATAAAATGTGTGTAATAGCTGCTCGCGAGTATATGTATATTGATTTTTACTCTGAACCCACAGTGAGCTTCAATCTACAGCACCTCAGGGTGTAAGAGGCGATCACCATGGCAACGCAGTTCAGTATCGATGATGCCTTTGTATTGGAGGGAGATGAAGAGGCAGCTGTGTCCGATGGAGAGACGGAGGGATGGAAGGGCAGAGACAAGGACAGAGAAGGAGGAGAGATGACATTTGGTCCTCTAACTTTCTCCAAACCTCAGACTCATCCCTCGCCTGCTGCCGCTGGCTCCCTCGAACACAGTAACCTAAAGTATCAGGTATGCGTACACCTACCTACTATGTGTAAAAATATATTTTGTTTACTTGAAGCTGCAACTCTTTTATCATCTGCTGGCTCTCTAGAATCTGGAAAATGAAGATGCCTTGGGCAGCAATGGCAATTCCTCTTTCAATAACTTCTTCAAAATCAGGTGAGTCCTAAAGGCAGGACGGTTGATGTTTTGACTTTGCCTGCATGTTGCTTGATCATGAGATAAAGTCTGTTTCTGTTCTCTCCACAGTGACCCTGCGACTCTGTCTTACTGCAGCTCCCAGTGGTCCTTCAGCACCTTGAGTTCTGTCACACAGCTTTCAGCGCACTGCTGCGGGTATGTTCAAACAGCTCAAAACACACGTACACTCAGTCACTCACACAGGAACTACATCAAAGACAGTTACTGAAAAAAGTGTGTTGCTCAGGTGGGTTTCCCATCCACTGGTGAAGAAAAACAGAAGAGTTGTCCTTGCTTCATTCCTTCTCCTCATCACTGGAGTTGGTAAGTCTTAAGCACGGTGTATATTACTTATTAAATATAATATATCCAAGCATATGTTTTGCTGTGATATAGTCTTACTCAAAAAAACAAAACAAATCTGTCTTATTTGTGTCTCCTGCTCCTTTTTCTCACATTTGTCCTAGGTTTCTCCTCATTATTATTCTAGTCACGGGTATAATGTATGGCCATAAAGGCTCTTTAAAATGAATTGCTTGAAATCTACAGTAAATGGTTCAAGAATTTTAATTTTCATGTGTTTTCTTGGGTAAAGTGGACAAAATGACGTTTAAATGACTAAAATGTCAAATGAATATTTAAACAGCACAGTAACTGTTTTAAAAGACATAGGAAATTGTACATGTACTCCATTATTTTGACATAGACATATTGCGTCCAGTAGTTTTGCAAGTTTACACCTGGTAGTTTGTTCAGTGTTGTGTCATTCAGTGACATGCTTGGCACGATGAACTTTGTCCCCTTGTCGATCCTCTTTCTATGACAGATTTTTGCCGGAGTTGTCTAAATTAATGAATTAAAGAAGTGTTTAAATACTTTATATACACTAATGTACTTTTGCATTGTTTGTTTTTAGCTCTTATTTTCACAGGTGTTGTCATACAGCTGAATCCAAATGCAGGTAAGGAAACAAAACCATGTAGGTAAACTTTTTGATTTTTGTGTTTCAAAGGAAAGAAAAGTAAAGAAAAGCACTGTAGATTGTTGACTGAGCTGACCCAGAAGCAGAAAAGCAGTGGAATAAGCAAACATTTCATAAAATAAATGACCAAATCAGAGACAAATCCACATTATACATCAAAATACTAACTCATAAACACAAAACACATGAATAAATTGGAGAAAATGCTACCAATTTCACATCTGTAAAACATTTTTTATAATGAAACTTATTAACAAATTACAAAAAACATGTTTTTTTTTCTGTGTGTATTTAGACGTTTTAATTCAGAGCTGTAGATTTTGATTGGACACCACAAATGTATATTCTGGCTTCCCACAAACAAAGCTTGGCGGCTCTGTTTGTAATCTTGTCTTTATATTGTTGCTGTGATACCATTACAACACACTGCGCTGCATTGATGGTGAAGAAGCAGCAGACTGTCAAGGCCAAAGTCCTTTTCAGGATATAGAGCTGTGTTTCTCAACCCAACACTCATTTCTTTCTGTCCTGCTGGTCTTCTAGCTCCACTTTTACAACTGTTGTAAAGGAATAGACCTGGAAAACATGTGGGATGGTTGTAGGATCTTGATCTTTTATGATCCAGAAGATAGCTCAAGTTGGGGAAAAAAACACCTCCTCAAGCCCGTGGAGTGTCATTGCACATAATACAGTAACAACATGCTATACACAAGTAATTTATTTCAAATTTGTTTGTGAAATCCTTTGACAACCAAATTTTAGTTTGCAAAAAAGTCAAGAAGTAATGATTGTCTTGGCTTTCAACTTTTCTACAGCAAAGTACTGCACAAGATGGAAGTAAAAAAAGACTAAAATACCATACTGGGATATCTTTAAGCACTGGCAAGAGGCAGGAATTGTAGTGCAAGTGCCTTTAGTAGTGCTTTTAGGTCATCACTTTTATTTCATGTCATTCTGATTGGAAGGATGAAAATGAAGATGTAAGTAACTCTTTGCATCTACACAACATTGCAACCAATATATTGTTTTTATGTCTCTTTTAATGTTTTGGCATTTTGGGAAATATCCTTATGCGCATTTATGGACGTGTGTGGGTTATGTGCAGGAAACAGTAATGTTGTGGAGTTTGCTCTGGCTTCCAGGAATTTATTCTACCAGGTCAATAAAAAGTCCTGCACATAACCCCCTGTAAATCCAGAAATAATTGACTTTACACTTTGGTTTTTGTAGGAATAAACAAACAAGCTATAACATGTACATGAGTGAGCTTTATATGTACTTTTTTACCTTTGGAGAGAGCTGTATGGTAGCTGTTTTTTACAGGACGTCCTTAATTTCAAGCGTTGTTCCAGTCTTTGTGCTAAGCTATGCTAACTATCTCCTGGTAACTTCATATTTCTCATACGGACATTAGAGTGGTATTAATCTTCTCTTTTAAGGTCCCGCATCTATACAGTATATCATTTTCTGGCAGAAAATTCCTGACCTTTTTGGTTACCATGGTGACAAGTCCTTATATAATATAGAATTGGTTATTTGATAAAAGTGACAGTGATGATACCAGGACCTTTCTGAAAAGTACAGAGATTTTCAGCTAGACGTGATCGGTAGTATGCTGCCTCAAATTCTCTCCTCTCATTAAAAACAATGGAAAATTATGCTGTTGCTCGGAAAAAAATGCTATAGGGACACAAGCCCTCACTCCCTGCACACATAGACTAATTTCCCAACAAGTTGTTAATGTGTGCATTGTTGGTGACTGTGTCTCTAGTGTGGGTCATAATGAATGAAACTGTCCTTTCAGGTGTTTCCAGTGCAATTTTCTTTGTACCTGGATTTCTCCTCTTCATCCCTGGAGGTAAATTAACCATTTGGTTCCTATAACGTTTGTTATCTTGAACTAGGCTTGTTAATACCTGCCTTTTTTGTTGATATTAACATTATTCCCTGTATTTCCTCCAGTGTACCATGTGATATACATCAGCTGTGCTGTCCGTGGAAGAAGAGGCTTCAAATTGTTCTACCTACCTTACTTTGAAAAATGACATTTTATGACACCACATTTTCACTACATTTCTTTGTTTTCTGTCTTAGAATGAATTGTATTTGTCACTCGTAACAAAAAATGTATTGTCACATGGTTGTTTTTTCTTGTCATTGTAATGACCACTACTAATTCAACCACTCAGTGCCTCGACTAGGTTTCCACTACATGAACTGAAATTGCTGTATGTGTACACGAAAAAGAAGGAGATTGGTCTTGCCTGTGTTTTCTATGTCGTGTGAATAATGACTGTGAAATTACAATAAAACTTTTGTATATTTTAATTTGTGTTATTTGAAATAGTTTCTAAATGTGGGTGTTAGAGTTGTGACAGTGGTTCTACATTCCTTGAGACTATAGACAGTAGTCTACAGACTGGGGTGGGGTCAAACCTGCAGCTCAGCCTGCTGGGTAGTTCAAGTGAGGAAGAATCTATGATGAGGTTTGTGTTAAAGAAGTGAGAAATTTAACCAAGTCAAAGTTGCTGTCATGGTTTCTGGTAAAAATCCTTTAATGCACACTTCATGGCTGCTTGCCTTGCTTATACAATTATCTTGTCTTGCTTATGTAATCTTGTCCTGTTTATAAACTTATGGTCATTTGCCAAACATTAATTAATAGAAGTGCCCTCACCCATTTTTGATTGTCTTTGGTATAATTTGGGTTAGACTCCGCAAGAGTTTGTTTACATAGCTTGCTAGTGTTTCTTGGTCACATTCTCTGTGTGTGTTATTAATAAATCAGTGGCCATTTTGCAAGAGATTAACTCAAGTATAGTCATCCAAATGCACACCCTCCAGACAGTAAGAAAAAAATATGCACCCAGACTATTGTATGAAGCTGTTTATTGCCATCTGCTGAACTTTTAAACAGGTACCTCAACTTTGGCATAAAAATTACTTTTAATGAAAAAAAATGAACAGAGGAAGCACATCCACATCTGCACATCTATTAAATAAGACCGTTGCAATGGAGAGAAGCGAGTAGACCAAAAGGTGGCAAAAAGGACTCCTGCACACTGTCTAATTTGCAATGTATTATTTACTTGCGACATTTACTAGACCTTCATCAGGCAAACAGTTTTTGTCTATGAGAAGCCATCTTAAATAGGGAGTGGTTGTCTGTTCAAAACCAATCACATTCCCAAAATGCAAAAAAAAAGGGACAAAATTATCAATGGGTTATTGAAACACAACAATATCCCAAAAACAGAGAGAAAAAATGTATAAAGCACTCCGTGTGACAACAATCAAATGTATCCCCTACACAAATCATACACCACATTCACAGTAAATATACAAATCACAAATAAATATTCCACATGCAAATAATGTACATTTCATTTGAAAGGAGGCTGATAGGGGTATATTTACACTGTAAGTTAAAAATAGCAACATTGAATAAACAGCCCCCCATATCAGATACAGCAAAACACATAATTCATCAAAATACATATATTAAATAACAATGATCAAAGTACCCTTGCTCTATCCAAACTGCATACATTTAATTAAGTAAGCCCCAGTGACAATAAATAATAGCAGTAAAAAACTCAGCAGGTCACATTAATGAAGAGTTAGACAGTGTGCGGGAGTCCTTTTTGCAACTTTTGCAAATGCATTACCCTGCATGCACTGGACAACAAATGCTGTAATAGTGATTATCAGAAAAAGCTGAATTACCGTAATCAAGTTGTCATGTTAGTTCACTAACCAAGAATTTGCAAAGTGACTTGTTATCAAATTAGTTATTTTTCCTTCATTATACAAAGAAATACAGCAACATTAGCAAAAGATCAACATGAAGTCACAACAGAAAGAAAAACACAATAATACTCAGCATCAACAAGAGTTAAATTAAAATGAGTGAAAGACATTAGAGTTAGCCCAACAGTAACTTAACAGTTACTGAGAAGGTTGTATTAGCAACATATTTAACAAATCGATGGATGAACATGATTCGTTCTGATGCAATATAACAGGTGATGATGTGTGTTAATGTTTGCTTGGTCACAGATCTGACAAAATGATGGACGTAACATTGTCATTAAACTCTCAACTGTCACGGAACAGTGACAGCAGAGGTTGCTATAGCAACGGAATTTTCAACTGAAACCAACTGACAGTGGAGGAATGATGTAACTGTGTGACATAACCACACAGACATACGGTGGAGTATACAACTGTATAATACTGTATATATAATAGCACGTGTAATGTGGAAAATGCGAGTAATTATCATGATAGCGGCTCTATCAAATGCTTAATGATCCAACCTGAAGCATGAATTTATCCGACTCACTTGATAATACGGAGACTGTAGCTATTACTGGTGTGGAAAATGAACGACACAATACAGACACATCAGCTCTCATTAAATACAAATCAGTTATATCTGTTATTTTTTGGACTTTTGAAAAACAACCATTCAGATATTCTGCAGATATTTCTGGTTTAGACTTGCTCTGAGAAAGTTTCTGTTATCTACTCTATTCATTCATATTCTTATAACATTATTAACAATGTCTCTAAATCTCATTGTGAATAGGCAAGCACTATCCAGGTTGTCATATGGTGAAACTGCCAAAGTTTGCCTAATGTCTAATGCAGAATTAGCATAAAATTTAAAAAAGGGGGGGGGGGGCTCAAAGAAATGAGTCATTCACTTGTTCCTTCTAAATTATTTATGTTATGAGCGTTCTTTTCTAACTTTTAATTGCATGATTGTGACAGATGTTCATTTTCTCACAGCAGAGCATCTATACACACACACACACACACACACACACACACACACACACTCATCTCTGTATAAACCCTGAAATAGATTAACTGTGTTTGTACATTCCTGTTTGTATTGTCATAGCTTTTTCATCTGTCAAATCCGTAATGAACTGTAAACTTGTCCATGTTCTAAAAAGAAAACATTTATAGAATAGAATAGAATAGAAATACTTTATTAATCCCCAAGGGGAAATTCATTTGTCAGTAGTAGTCTCATCTATTAGTATAAGAATTATAGAGTCTGATGGCAGTTGGTATGAAAGATCTTCTGTATCTCTCTGTCCTACAACGAAGAGAGAGGAGCCTTCCACCACCATTATTTCTTTGGTCCATCAAGGTGTTATGCAGTGGATGATCCATGTTGTTTATGGTATACCCACACAGCACTTTTCAGTTACTTCTACTTCTCTCAGCATTGTTTAGATGTGAACTGGCTTACATCTCCTAGATGCTACTGTCCTTTATACTTTACTGAAGATGCCATCGCCATAGCAACACACACCGCACTGAGCCACCTGGAACACAGTGGAAGCTATGTAAGGATGCTCCTCATAGACTATAGCTCGGCATTTAATACAATTATCCCGTACACTCTCACAAGCAAACTACTTGCCATAGGGCTCTCCTCCCCCATCTGCACCTGGATCAGAGACTTCCTCACCAACCATTCACAGACTGTTAAACTTGGACCGTACCTCTCCTCCACCACCACCACGCTCAACACTGGGGCACCACAAGGCTGTGAGTCCATTACTCTACTCCCTGTACACACATGATTGCATACCGGCTCATCCCACCAACACCATCATCAAATTCGCAGATGACACGACCATCATTGGACTCATCTCAGGGGGCGACGAGTCTGCCTATAGGGATGAGATCCACAGGCTGACTGCGTGGTGTTCAGCAAACAACCTCTCACTGAACACCACAAAAACTAGGAGATATATATATATATATATATATATATATATATATATATATATATATATATATATATATATATATATATATATATATATATATATATATATATATATATATATATATATATATATATATATAT
>JAJHUR010136327.1:0-28100 GCA_027495735.1 Lutjanus campechanus | reverse complement strand
TCACAATATTAAAGTAATGTACCTGATTACTTTTAGTTATTTTTGGATTACTTCAATACCAAACAAAGACAAGAGAGCAAAAAATAGCAGCCTATATAATGTTACGGAGTGATGAGATGAGGGGTAGGGATTAATATTTTCTCGAAAATGACACATTTTGACCGCATGATCACTTTAGTCTATGATCTGGTGGTATTTATAATCATTATTGAGGCAGAAGAACATCATTTCAACATTAATCAACATTATTATGAACATAATATAAACTGTACAGGCTGTGTACAGCTCGACCTTCGTTGTGGCTGCATGTGAGGATATAATGCCAAGTTCAGCCTTTGATCTCCCTCTCTGACTGAACAGCCTCATAGAAGTGTTATATATATATATATATATATGTATATATATGTATATATATATGGATATATATATATATATCCAAATAAATAAGTAGTGCAAACAAGCAAACACACAACCAAACATTCATCCGTTAATTGTACAATCCCTTAATTGCACTAGCAGCAAGTGTTACGTTTTGGATTGATTGAGTGTGGTTATTGCTGTGGGGTAAAAGCTGTCTCTGAATCCATTTGTCCTTGTTCTGAGTGATCTGTACCGTCTGCCTGACGGCAGCAGTTCAAACAGGGAGTGACCTGAAGTGAAGTGTCCTTTATAATGTTCTTGGCTTTTTTGAGACAGCGGGAACTGTGCAGTTCTTCCAGAGTGAGGAGAGGGTAGCCGATGATCTTCTGGGCCGTGTTGATGACCCTCTGGAGCGCTTTCCTCTGAGCCACTGTGCAGTACCACACACATATACAGTATGTCAATATGCTCTCTATGGAGCACTGATAAAAGGACACCAGCAGTCTCTGTGTGATGTTGTTCTTCCTGAGCACCCTCAGAAAGCACTCTGCTGTGCCTTTTTCAGCAGTTCAGAGGTGTTCACGCTCCAGGTCAAGTTCTCCTCAATGTGGACTCCCAAGAAGCAGAAGTCGGCCAGCCTCCCCACCTAGTCCATGCATTGTGCATTACCCTAGTAATGCATTTTATTTTACAAGCACATCACATATTTTGAAAATAAAATACTCATTTGCAAAGTAACAAGTGACTACATGTTTAAAAAAAATCCAATATTTCCCTCTGAAATGTAGTGATAGCAGTAAATGGTAATAAAAAGGTACAAAGTTCCTAAAAATTGTACTAAAGTAAAGCAATTGTTGGTGACACAAAATACATGATGGTGCTTGATGGTAACAGCTTGTAATATGGTATAGTGTCATCTAGCTTTAAAATCGTATTTTCTGACTAATAAATTGCATATGCTGTGAATTAAGACTTGATTCACTATGGAAATTCTCATGAATTGGTATGCAAGACAGGTGAATATTTTATATTTTCACGTACGCATTCTACCTGTGGAGGGCGCTCTGAGGCCTCACGGAACCCCTGCCTGGCTTCGGCAAACATCGTCATTTGTCGTGAACCAAGACTCGGTCAAGGATGGAGGAAGAGGCACGCAAGCTTCTCGAAGAAGGAATAATAAAGAAATTGGTCAGTCCTGGTAAAGGGGAGATATCGACGTTCCCCAATGGAACCAAGGTAAAATCACAGAGTCAACGGCTGGAAGAGTTTAATCCAGTCCGCTGAATTTCGTTAGTTAAAGAAATGCGACGGACCACGTTAGCTAATGCTATCAGCAGCTACATCTCGGCTAACGCATTACACTCTATAAAGTAGATTTATGTTACACCAAACGCATCGAGAGTGTATACGGGCACTTCTGGTAAGCTTTTGAGATTCGTTCCCTTTATGGTGATTGGACATTAGATTTGATAAGGGCTGTTTTTAGCTGGATTAGCCACATCTTTCCTCTATTTTTTTCATCTGATGGAAAGACAGTGGGTGGGACAGGATGGCATGTGTTTATGAAAGCGGATTGGTCGGCATATCTCGTCAGTCAATTTTCCCTAGCTGTGATTGGTTGACATGTGATTGAGTGTAGACGCTCACCAGTCTTGTCAGATAAGTGCGGATTGTTCTTTTGTTTCTAGTAAACAAATCGGCTACATCGATCTCTTGTCCTTAAAAGTTAAAAGAGTGATGTGGTAATATTTATTTTAGCCGGACAGTTCTGTTGAGAATTGTTTAATGTTGTCCGGGTTCATCCTACCCATTTTTTAAACTGCTCTGATTGCACTGTCCCCGTTAACCTGTCTCATCCAAGTGCCTTTTTTAATCTCTTGTGTGAATGTGTGTGTGTGTGCGCGCGCGACATCTTGATATTGCTTATTTTGTCCAACAGCAACAGCAACTGAAATCCAAATCCAGTCTGAAAATCCAAATACTATCATAAATAACAAAAATAAGCAGAAAATTCATACAACCAATGTTTGACATTTTTACTTAAAAAATGACTGAAATGATTAAAGGTCCACAGTTTTCATTAGTCATAATCAGTTTTTGTCATCTGAGAATGAGTTTTATCTATAGCGGGTGCAGATCCACCTGCACCACCATGTTTCTACAGTAGCTCAGAAAGGACAAACCAACACTGGCTCTAGATATGGCCTTTTGCATTTTTGCATGGTTCATGGACACAGTACATTCTCCTACAAGCTTGGAAGAGGGTGAAGAGTTTGCAATCTGCAAGTTCACCACTAGATGCTACTAAATCACACACTGGTCCATTAATCAATTATCAAAATAGCTGGCAATTAATTTTCTTTTGATCGATCAATGGTTGCAGCTTTAGTCTTTACCTTTTTATAGTTGTTTTTATCCATTTAACTTGTTTTCTGTTGCTGCTGGTCTCTGAGAGTTACCAAACATAATTTCAGTGTATGCCTACATGGACTTGTCTCCGTTTTATCTCTGTGTTACCAGGTGGTCTTCCATTACCGCACCAGCCTGTCTGATGGCACTGTCCTGGATGACTCCAGGACCATGGGAGGCCACAGCAAACCCATGGAGCTCATCTTGGGCAAGAAGTTTAAACTAGCTGTATGGGAGAGAGTGGTCATAACCATGAGACAAGGAGAACTCGCAGAATTTACCTGTGACACTAAGGTCAGTGAGATGGGATGCACTATCATAGGGTAACAAGCTTGTTCTCGCTGTGCATTAACCATTTCTGTTCACCCCTCAGCACACAGCACTGTACCCGCTTGTGTCTCAGTCCCTGAGAAACATTAGTGCTGGTAAGGACCCCCTGGAAGGCCAGAGACACTGCTGTGGCATCGCCCAGATCCACTCCCACCACTCTCTAGGGCACAAAGACCTCGATCAGCTTCAGGCCAGTCCTCAGCCTCTTGTCTTCACCATTGAGCTGCTGGAGGTGAGCATGCAGGGGAGAGCCCAGTTTGTAAGATAAATGTTCAAACTCACCAGCCATGCTGTAGTAAATCATTATTTTGTGTCTGAAATCTACCATCATTTGGCTAATGCTAATTTCCCACTTTGGCTGCATTCAGAGAAGAGAGTGATATTTGATTTTTTTTTCTATTCTAGCACCAACATAATACACAATACCTTTGTTTTAGCACCAGTACCATTTTTACTGCAAAATCAGTTTTTAATTGAATAAAAGAAGCAAAAGTTCTTTAACATTACCAAAGCAAAATGAACTGTACAAGAAATCTGCCCAAATAAAATAGTTCAAACATTAACCTTTTAAAGTTTAAATCATTAACTTTGTTTATTGTGTGTTTTGAGAAATTTTGCAACACCCCTAATATTAAAGATCCCCTCCAGTGAAAATCATGTTTTAACCTTGTTTACATGTCCATGGGGTGTTTTTCATGTGTTACAAGACATCAGGAGTGAAATAAGCAGTAACCACCATGTCTGAGTATTTCTTGCTTTGAAACTGCAGTGAGCAAGAGCAGTCTCCAATAAACAACCAAAAAAAAAAACCGGATTCAGTCATGCTGGGTATATGACATCATTAATATAAGGAACCAGTACCATTAATCAAGGAGGTAGCGCTATGCATATTAGTAGCGGCGATGCCCACAGGAGAAGCTGGAAGTAGCTAGTTACTGTGTTTAGCTAGCAAAATAGAGGAGAAACCAGGTGCAGCTACTTAAGAGTAGAGGTGTGAGGTCTGTGGAGAGGGTGGGGACTGTTTGCATATTCATGAATCCTTGAATGCTAAATAAAGGCAAGGTGTGAGTAATATGCTAAGATATTTGAACTTACTTTGCAAAAAAAAAAAACACTTCAGACATAGTTTATTTCTTCTTTCAGAGCATTTTATATTATTTAAAACATGACTGGAGGTGGACTTTAACCCATCTAACCCATCTCTCTGTCTCTGCTCAGGTTCTGCCTCCAGGATCGTTCCAGCTTGATGTGTGGGCTATGACAGATGAAGAAAAACTCCAGCTTGTGCCTCAGATCCATGAGGAGGGCAACATGCTCTTCAAACAGGGCAAAATTGAGGAAGCCACAGAGAAGTACTACAATGGCATAGCCTGCCTCAAAAATCTACAGATGAAGGTTAGAACACAATTTTTAAAAATCCATTTTCTCCAGTATAAACGCTTGAATTTTAATTTTCTAACTCCTCTCTGACTTTTGTCTCACCTCTCAGGAGCATCCTGGAGATGAAGCCTGGGTTAAGTTGGACCATATGATCACACCACTGCTCCTCAATTACTGCCAGTGTAAACTACTCCAGTGCCAGTACTATGAAGTCATCGAACACTGCTCGTCCATACTCTTCAAATATGAGGGTAAGGCTGTGTTGCTGGTGCTGTGTAAGAACCAACAGAGATGAAAAATTTCTGTTGCTACAACAGATTGTAATTATAAAAAGAGGGAGCCGTCTATTTGGGATTGGTGTAGATTTAAGGATAGTGTAAAATTTTGTCAGGGATGTTGACCTCACAAAAAAACAAAAATAACACAGGGTCTGTCATGTATTCAAGGTAGGAATATACTTGAATTTGAATATACTCCTTGAAATTTGCTTAATTTTAAACATGATCTGGTGTTTTATCTACACAATCACTCATATAAACCAAAAGTCTTCTTAAGTGATAACTTTGTTCCTAACTTGCATTTTTGTGCACATGAAAATTTTTCATTCATTCTTGTCATCCCCTTCCTAACAGACAATGTGAAGGCCTTCTACAAGCGGGCCAAGGCCCACGCTGCAGTGTGGAATGAGACGGAGGCTCGGGCAGACTTTGCTAAAGTGTTGGAGCTGGACCCCACTCTGGAATCGTCTGTTGCCAAGGAGCTGAGGATGATGGAGGAGAGGATCCGTACCAAAGACAAGGAGGAGAAGGGTCGCTACAAAGGCCTGTTCAATACACCTGCTGCCACTGCCACTACAGTCAGTCTGCTTTGATTTTTTTTATCTGGCCACCATATATTCAATTTACATGGATATTTCAGATTATTTGATGTGGGTTTGTATGAGGTATTTATAAAGTCAGTGTATTAACTACAGTAGATGGTGGTCAATATGGCCCCACAAGCAGAGAAGAGCCCCAGCACTGAAGCTAAGTATTGAACTGCTGTGGACAGGGTCTGCAACAAAAAATATTTTAGCCACTAAAAAAGGTCCACCTAAAAAATTCAATGTCATTACCATGTGCTGTATTGAAAATATTTGCACCGCTTTACCTTGTTGTCAGATGGCCTCTTCTGATGGGAAACAGCCATATAAACCAAATATCGCTCTCTCTAACCAAACTCCATAGGTGAAATGAGTAATTTTACCTTGGACAACATGGGAGTTGCTGGTTTACTGCTGCTTTATTGGTCAGTCAATCCAGACATCTGTTTGAAAGGCCGAAGTCACAAAATAACACAAGCAAACTAATGGATCACTAAGCTTCTGTGTTGGTACTCCTCTCTGCATCTCCAAGCTGGGCGTGTGCTGACCAGCATCTACTATAGCTAATACACTGACTATGGATAAGTACCTCATACAACCCCACTTCAAATAACCCAAGCTGTCCCTTTAAGCTAATTTATTTCAACAAAATGTACTAGAAATAGATATCTTCTCTTCCTCCTCACAGGGTTGAATCTCACAGTGGGCTGGAACAAGAGGATGCAAGGATGCCACATGTGAATTTCAAGATGGAGTAGAAACAAAACCGCCTCTCTTTAAATGTTAAGTTCAGTCTTTGATTATGACATGCTGACACTGTCAGCTTGACTTTAATGAAAGTCCAAAACCCCATGGACACCCAGGATTTTTCTTTTTTTGCACAAGGTACATCATGTACTCACATGCACACCTCTGCCTTGCACCACCAGACCCCCCGTCTCTATCTTGGTCACAGGGGAAGCACTGGAACAAGCAGGAGACCATCATCTCCTGGTAGATGTGACTGGGAAGCCGAGCTGTTGGTCTGTGACAATCATTATATAACACGCATGGACTTGTGTTATCTTTGCTTTCTCCTTTGTACTTATTTCATATAGTTATATAGCCATTATTTGTTGTTTTTTTGTTCAACATGTACCCAGCAAACCCTCAGTATCTCCTTCGCCTGCTTAGAAAGAGCTGCTCATTACTCTTCACGTGAGACAGTGGGCCGGTAACCTCACCTGAAGTGAGATGTTTTTGAGGTTGTGATTATAATTGAAAATAAATGTTTATCCCACGCTTCACATTTTTAAAATATTTGTGGCACACAGACCAATCATTCCGGGACAAAAGACTATTCAATGTCCTCTTATATCGATCCAGTCAGACAAACAATCTCAGTACATTCCAGAGCAAAAGATGTTCACAAAGAAAATCTTAGCAGAAGGTCCCCAGGCTGTACACCTTCATAGCTCTCACATATGGTTTTCATTAGTAGATGGAGTCTATTCAGTGAACTCAGTGACTGACAGCATTTATATTAAGTGAGCCTTGTGCTGAAAGTCTCTTTATCAAACAGCTTTTTAAAAGAGTTAGTGAATATTTCAGCTCAATCAAAGAACATTTCATATGTAGGTGTTAAGCCACTAATTGATTAGCAACCCATTAGTCATGTTTCACAAATGAAGCAGCCACTGAAAGTGTTTTTTCTGTTATTTAATTAAGATATACATACCGAACTGCAAAAATCTGGTTTACAAAATTTCCATACTAACAAATTGACTGGAGATGTACAGAGTTCTTGGGATTGAGAAACATCTAATGTGTGTTTACGCTACAAAATATGATGAAAAAAAGCAAGGGTGAATGGAAATGGGGTAAAGTCAAGATGCTAAGAAATATTGAATGGGTTGCAGAGTGACGTTCAGAATAGAAACTTGAGCACAGGTGCTGCTGGAACATTGATTTTGTCATTTAAAAAATCCCAAACTTACTTGGTCAATTGCCATTATTGAACAAATTATACTTAAAACATTACCATTGATTCTACGATGGTCTTTACCCACAACTCTACTTAAAAATGTGTTGAAATTCCCCACACTCTTATTTCAAAGTTGATACAAAACTGCATTTTGCATACACCCCACAGGTCACAGGTTTGTAATGAACATAATTGGTGTGAGGGAATGCAGGGAACAGTTGAGGAGACAAGAAGGACATGACGCACCTATAAAAAGCCAGCGAGGAAAGAGCAAAAAGGTGTGGATAAAAAAAAATGGCTGTAAAACAGACAATCTTGATGAGGACAGGCTTCTACAGGTACAGAGTGAGGGGTGAAGGGATGTTTTCCAAAAGGTTATGTGCGGGCGCTTCTCTCCGTCTCTGCAAGACACTCCCTGACCAGTGCACGGGCGTGGATTATACCTGAACAAGACAAACAAGATCCAAGGAGGTGTTAAATAAACAGTTTGACATTAAAGAGGTAAATGGCAAAAATAATTCATAGAAATCTCTGCCTTCTGCCTGAGTCTACCTCAACTATAAAACTAATGCATCCAAGGACAGCCATTATACTGCCGAGGTAACAGCTGCAAGTCAAGTAAAGGGCAAATTGGGTTTAGTGGTCTGTCTGCTTATTAAATTAGCACCACAGCCAGTGCAGTTAGTGTGGTTTCTAATGCGTGTCATTCTATTTCAATCACGCCAGTCCATTACACTTCCACACATCAGTATGCATGAGAATGTAAAACCAGTGCAAAGAAAGGGGTAGCCTAATGAGAACCATTTTTAAACATTGAAGACAGAAGACTTTTATCTTGAGCGTTTAAACAGAAAATGGTCTTTTTAATCCTTGGCTGTGTTTGGAATTGCATACTAACATGCTGTTAATGCTAAGTACGATGTCAAATGTATGCAGTGCATGGAGCTGAAAAGTATATGGATTTTGTGTTGGCGAGAACTGCCCATATGTATACTGGAGTCACAAGAATTTCTGTCTATGTGCTGTGAGCTTACTGGACGTTCTAAACTGGCCCAAACTGCGTTGTATCTCTTCAGACTGTCTAATAGTGAACTGCAAGGCAAACAGTTTTAGCACCACACTGTGGCTGGTGAGAAGAAAAAACGTGAAGCAGAAGCTACCTAGGATGTTAAAAGCATAATCTGCAACATTTTCCTCAAAAACAGTGTGTAGACTCATAGTCCTTCTAAATCATTACTTATGACCCACCCAAGTGTGTGGTGGTGGTGTCCGTATCTGCAGAGACCCTGCCCTCTGTCTGCATTTCCTTATTTTGTCATGTATAGCTTTACTCAAGATGCTTCTTGGCCTCAGCCTGATTGACAGTGGTGTGTAGCCTGCTATACTAGTGGTGACCACAGTTACATTCTGTGTCTTTCCTCTGCTCAGAGCTGCAGGAGTTTTACACAGACACACACATAGG
The DNA here is from genome assembly GCA_027495735.1 of Lutjanus campechanus. Taxonomy (NCBI): domain Eukaryota; kingdom Metazoa; phylum Chordata; class Actinopteri; order Lutjaniformes; family Lutjanidae; genus Lutjanus; species Lutjanus campechanus. The sequence continues at coordinate 19,334 of JAJHUR010136327.1, read as the reverse complement.
CAGAGCTGCGGCTGTATTCATTCAAAAGTTGGCATTGTGCTGGAGGTGTGGGCATGTTTTTTTGTGCTTAACATAATTGCAATGAAACAATCAGAAAATACCATTTTATTCAATTGATTCACTGCTTCTTTTTTTTTTTGCCCTCTCTCGTTTATTGAGCCGGGGAGAAGGGACCAACTTTAAATGGTGTGTTTACAAACGATGTATCAGATTCTACTTTTAATTTACAGTTTAGAGGAAAAACATGGAAGATCACATATAATCCTGTGTAAAAAATATTTTAACACTAAAATATTAAATGGACATTCAACAGTAGGAGCAGTGAGGTTACCACTCAAAAAGTCATGATGTAAAAAGAGGTATTGCTTGAGTATACTTCAATTTGCTTCTAATAGTTAAGCAGTTTACGCCTACATCGTTCTTTAGGAGCAAGTATGCAGTACATGCTGATTTGAGTATGTAGTTGGTAGTAGAGCTGCAATGATTAATCGATTATGAATCAATTATTAAATTAATTGTCAACTATTTTGATAATCTATTAATTGGTCTGAGTATTTATTTTACAGAAAAAAGAAAGTTAAAATTATCTGATTCTAGAGTCTTAAATATGCATATTTTCTGGTTTCATTGCTCTTTTATAAAAACAAAATTTGCAGACGTTATCTTGGGTTTTACGAAACACTGAACAACATTTATTAACAATTTCCAGCTTTTTGTGGACGAAACAACAAATTGATTAATTGAGAAAATAATTTAAAATCATAGTTAGTTGTAGCCCAAAGAGGCAGTATGTTAGTATGTGATTTGTTTTGTTGATATTGGCTTTACTTTCTCATTGTTTAGCGTCTGACTTCCCTTACTGCTGTTTGCATATTTACAAATAACAACAACAATAATAGTAAAATTGACTATTTTTACCCATATCTTTGTTTTAAGTCTTTCTTTCGGAATTTACTAAAACCTAAATGTAGAAAATAATTCAACTGGTGATATGTGATATAATTTGGCAGACAAATTCTGGGTGACAAAATTACAATTAAGCACTGTTAAAAAAAAACAAACAAACTATTATAAAACTTTAACTACAGAAATCCAAACAGTCAACTAATCCTCCTAACAAACAAAATATTAACTCTATGAGCGGGGCTTTGATTTACATAATAAAAACATAAAAAGTACAGCAAGAACAACATTCCTCATACCAAACAAACACATCATGACATGCTAACAGGTATGTGTTTGACAAGCAAAGTGTACCTCTCTTTAGCCTCTCCATAGCGCTCTTGCTGCCAGCGTATGTAGGCCTGATCTCACGGCTCATCTCCTCAATGACAGACAGGAGCTCGCTGTAGGTGGACCCTTGAGACACTTTGACAGGCTGTGTGTGCAACATGCCATGTATGGGGGAGGGAAAAAAAAGATCCATCAAAACTTGTTATAGCTGGAAAGTCACATAAAATAAACAAACAACAAAAAAAAGAACTGATATAGCAGAAAACACTGGGACCAGGTATCTATTTTCAAAATATTAAGTCAAACAATGATACTGAATTAAACTTCAACAACATCACTTAAATAGTAACTCATTTAACATTCATTTGCTTGTCTGACAGATAGTCTGTCAGCTGTTCCTATCAAGTCCTCTCTACATTGACATGCTTTCCTGGCTGTTATAAAGTCCATTCATTCTTTCCTCCATCAAATTATTCCAACAAAAATGTAAAATCAAGCAATGAGTCAGCCCCCATATTGGTGATCTCATCACTCCCATGACACCTGCAGCTGCCTGATTGCACCGTCAATATTTACTGTTCTCCATGAATACTGAAAGACAACTTCGTCTATAAATACTTCTCTAAATGGAGATTAACTGAGGCAGACTCTTGTTGTAAGAGAAATTCTACTCAAACTCAACTGTAGATTGCACCTTCATTTTTTATCTTTTTCTTGGATGCATGGGTATAAACATCCAAAAACAAAAATCCAATGGGACCTGTGCTTCTGCTTATGAACTGAAAGTCTCTCTTTAAATCATCCTAAGCTCCTAAATAACAGTTCACAATTAATGATCAGTTTTTCAGTTTTCAGATAACAGCCAGCAGCGTGTTCGGCTCACACTGGGCTGGAGCGTTTGTTTTCAAAACTTGTACAGGTATGCAATTTTGTGCTAAATTATTCATTAATTTGCCTTGCAGGTATCATAGGCTATGTTCAAAACTACATGCTTTTTCTTCTTACTTTTAATGAGTACTGCAGCTGCTCTTACAAAGTACATACTGTTGCATGCAGTATGCATATCATTGGAATATAATACTTCCATCATTACATTGTGCCTTGAACAACAACACAAAAACAGTGTGGATAACAGTGCTGGAGACATACCTGAACAAAGCCCATGGAGGGTGGGCCAAAGTCGCTGAAAGCTGGCCTAAATGTAGACGACGAGGGCAAAGATGGAGAGGGCACAGAAGAGCCTGGACAGAAGAGGAGAAAGGTGGTAACACACTAAAGCCAGAACTTCTAACACAAAAACAATGCAAAGAAACCAGCCTTCTGAAACATTTCATTCAATCTCAGAAAGGTACAAGTAGCAATTCACTGTAAAGGTCATGATATATTGCTATATCACTTCCATACCATGACCACTTAGTTAGACAAACTGTGAAACCAAAGATGATCACCACATGAAATTTTATCACAGCATAAAGTACCGTTGCTATGGTTACTTGCACTCTAGGACCAAATAGACTACCATTGATTTATAATGGTAATAAGACTCTTGAACTCTCAGAATCATTTCCCATAAGACAACAGTGTAAAATGTCTTATATCATTAGCATAGAGAATTGGTCTAGTAATTGCATGTCCAGCTTTAGGGCTGTGTGCTTTTACAACCTGGAGGTGTGTGGTTGGAGCCAGATGGCGCAGGGGCAATTGGTTTGTAACTCATGGCGATTTCAGCAGGCAGCTCCCCGTACGACGCGCCACTTCCTTCGGTCCCGTCAACCCGGTGCTTATACAGCTTTACTGGTGGTGATGAGCTCCTAAGAGCTGATGCAAAGAAAATAAAGCACACGCAGGAACATAAATAAATAAATAAATAAATAGTAGAGATAGTATCAAATATATAGTCATCCACAGAGTAAGAAAGGGAGTAAAGGAAGTACACTGGCTCAATATCTTCTCCAGAGTGTTCACCACCAGTTTAAACAACAATCTAAAAAGGAGGCTCAATAGCTAACATCAATGGTCAAACCTTGATATATTTCTCAGTTTTCTGACTTTTTATGCACTTTTTTCACCTTTTAATTGAGGCTCAGGTTCATTATTTGTCTGACTTTTCCTACCAAAACACACAGAGATTTAAGGAGTTAGAGTTTTAGGATTTTGTTGGGGTGTTTGTGAGTTTATGACAGATGGTAGAGAGAGGACAGAAAATAGGGGAGAGAAAGTTGCAACAAAGGTCCCTGGCCAAATCCAAACCATAGATGTTGTAGTTCATAGTTTTCTCCCTCTAATGTCATAACACAAGTTGAAGGTAGTTAATCATAATTAGACTACCAATTCATGATAGCAATTATTGACATGGAGTTATTAATGACTTCAGAGTACTTAGGTTTAGTACGCTCCTCGAATAAATTTACAGGCCACCAGAGTTGTTGATATAAAAATCTTAAACTTGGAGTCATATGTGTGTGCGTGTGTGTGCGCGTATACACACACACACACACACACACATATATATATATGTATACATATATATATATATATATATATATATATATATATATATATACATACATGTATATATATACATATATACACATATGCATATATATGTACATATATACATTTTTAGATATATATTTTTTTCTACAACATCATTTAAAATGGTTTCCATCTGTTGAATGTGTGTTGCATGTAGGGATGTACGGTATGGATGTTTTTCAACTGATGCCGGTAATTGATAATTACCAGCTTCTCATGGCTGATACAGATATCATAACAGATCATTTCACATTTTTGTGAAAATAAGCCCATAGCCTGTAATTTGCTAGAAAGGCTAAAATGTAGTGATCAAAGATGGATGTTTTAATATTCCACAGCTCTGACTGAACCAAATCTAACTAACATCACAATGACAACAAAAACAAAGAACAGTTCTGACTCTTCAAATGTTCATTTATTTTTTTCTAGTACAGTAAATAAAAAACCTTCACAAATATACTTCGGCTTCAGTCTTAGTCTAAGTCTTTGTATGGCTGAAATTTATCAGCCAATATATGATATCTATATAGACCAATAGAGCTGACTAGGCAAATATTTATCGTGAATGCCAAAATTCCTGCTGTATTAAACATTGTGTATGCATGATAACTGTTAAAGCACTTTGAATCATCTTTCATTGAATGAATGTACGAACAAATGACCTCCTCTTGCCTAAATAAGACCATAGGACGCTTTACTGAAATATATGTATACAGTATAGTGAGCAGCGGGATGGTACAGTGACGGATAGTAACATTAGACGATGTATTTATTTATGTATATCGGTACATATATGTGACGAGACAGGTTGAGACGGAGGTTTACCAACGACAACCACTACAATCCATCCCTCCAGCTTTCAATGTCATTCGAATATGATAGACATCATATCTGATGACTAGATAAGACATGATTTGTAGTTGATCAGTTTCGTGTGGTCGGTTTTACAAAGACCTTTCAGAGCGCGGATGTCTAAATGTGATCGGCCTGAGGCAATCAAACCACAGCCAGAGGTGCCTAATGAAACAAAAGCTGACGTTAGCTTAACAGGAAGGTGCCAGGCTAACTACTACTTGGTAATGTTAGCTAGCAGGCTTAGCTAGCTTTCACCGGTTAGCATAACAACATAAGTAGGACGCAGAAACACAGTCGTGGTACAGCGTTGATATTCTACATATAGACAGTGAATGATAGAAAGCTTATCTACGCCTGTGACCATTCAGAAGACTATAAACTATTCAAAAAGAGAGGTATTTTTACCTTTGTAAGAAGACTTAAATTCCTCTGTGGGAAGCAATACCTGGCTCTTCACTGTGCGTGAGTCTGCGACTGCGCAGAGGAGAAGGGTAGTGTACTACGTTTTTTGTTTTTTTTTACTTTTAGAGCGATATGATTGGATGATTGCAGAACCTATGACGTCTGTTCCAAACGGGTTCATTATCATACAGGACCAAAAAATAAAATAAATTTATGTCATACGAACAAGAGCGATATGGTGATTTATTTTTTTATATTTTTTTTTACTTTTGAAGACAAGTAAACTGATTTTCATCTTCTCATCAAACTGGAGTACTGCCACTTTAGAATACAAATAACTTAGAGATAATAATAATAGATTATTATTATCATTATTATTATTATTAATACGTTCAAAATCATCAAAATCATAGTGTCTCAGCAAATGTGTTTCATTATTTTCTTTTGTTTTATTTTTATTTTATAATCCCCACCAGGCATAAGCTGGGAGGGGATAATGCTGTGTACATGTGTGACTGTGTGCATGCGCGTACATGCGTGATGACTGGAACTGCAATTTTTTGAACAACCATGAAAAACCTCTTTTTCTGACTTTTATGCCTTTATGTTTTTAATGACTGTTGGCATTATATTATCAGGTCATCCCATTCTTTTGAACACAGTATTTCAAGAACTTGAAGGAACTTCTGCAAACTTGGCACAAATGTTCACTTGGAGTGAAAGATGAACACATTCATTTCTGGTGGTCAGAGGTCAAAGGTCAAGGTTACTGGGAGCTGCCTAAACATAATTTGGCCATAACTTAAGATTATATACTTATGACAAAATTACACACAAATATCTAATAGAATAAAGCGATGAGGTGATCACTTTTCATTTCCAAAAGGTCAAAGGTCAATTTCACTGTCACACCGTAATGTTTAGCTCTCTATCTGTTATCTACTTCTCAGTAGAAATAATCTACTGAGTGCTTCACAGATTTTATCCAACTAATCATTATTTGCAGAAACTCAAGAAAGACTGATTTAAGTTGTGCCTTTCGTAGAAAATTAAAAGAAATGATGGGGCATTTACTTTGGTTTTACCCTCTTGCAAACCAACGGTGGAGTTAACTGTCAGGATTTTTTGCTGCTCATATCTATCCTCACTTTATATTAGCATGGAAAAAATGTTCACAGATTTGATTAATTTGCTTATCATTTTGACCAAATTTTATATTTAAAAATTCAAATTCATTAGCAAAAAGCCAAAGTTTACAGAGATGTCTGCCTTTATCAAACAATACATTTCTTCTTTATCTGAGTGTACAAACAAAAAAAAGCTGTTAAAACCTACAAACTCTGCAAGATATTTAAGTGTTTAACTTTTATTATTCATCCTTTGTCTTACAACTTGTGGTCTGACTGACATGTGTGATTGTAGACTCAGATGATATACACAGTGTATAAACTTGTCCATTTCTGTATATCTGTCTGAATAGAGTTTTAAAAAAAAAGCTTTAGATCCGTTACATACTTGTCTATTTCTAAGTTGTGGTCCTTATCAGTGTATATTAATAGATTAGATTAGATAGAACTTTATTGATCCCTTGGGAAGACTCCCTCAGGGAAATTAAGGAGAAAAAAATAGGAGAAAAGAGCTAAAAAGAGCTAAAAACTGGAGAGCTACTGGAGAGGCAGCCGTCTCCTACAGCGCCAGACAACAAGTACAATAACAACAATAGCCAATCAGTAACAATGATTAGTAAGAAAGACATGCATGATTCTGGTTATTTCATTATTTACTCTTTAATTGCAACATACTATTTATAAATGACACAAAAGAAGGCGTCCCTGTAGCTCAGTTGATAGAGCATCCAGCCCATGTATGGAGGCTGTCAGTCCTCTGCAGCGGCCGCTGGTTCGACTCCCACCTTCAGCCCTTTGCTGCATGTCATCCCCCCTCTCTTCACCCCATTTCCTGTCTAATCTTCAGCTGTCCTATATAATAAAGGCAAAAAGGCCAAAAGCATAACTTAAAGAAAAAAAAAATCTTTATGATACTGGCAGTCGGTGACTATATTACAAGAAAACCTTTGTGGTAGTGGCAGTTCTCAAGGGTATGGATGACATCACCTTTAACAAGGAATGAGTCAGAGTTCTGGTGAGAACAAATGTTATTTAGTGGTTTTACTAGAACCACTAAGATTCTGGTGGGCTACTGCAACCGCTCATGGCACTGAATGTTGCTTACAGTACCTTTGATTAGGGGTCCATACTCTAATAGCAGTATAATCCAGCATGTAATGTATTAGAGCATTATTGTCAGAAATGTTATATCTGCAACAAATGTATAATCAATGTGCAGACTCATTCACTTGCTTGAGCAGTGTCTCCTTTTATTCAAACAATAATGCACAAATGTGAGTGGTTTATTCATTAAATAGATCATTTAGTAAGTTAATTCAGTACTCAGTAAACTGAATATTTAAGCTGGTCCAATTAGTACACTGCAAATGAAGGAATGGAAGGAGCTGCTGTTACTTTACATGACTGAAGTGTCGAGGTTGTGCAGTTGCAAATTAGTCAGTGCTTGTGGCCCAGCAGCTTCACCACAGCAAACTGATCTCCTCTGGAGCCTGGACATCACCTTGTGACTCATGAAATGTAAGTGTGAAAGATGAAAGAGGAGCTATATGTTCTTGGTGTTGGTATGTTTCTCTGCAGCAAAAGGGAGGAATGCGCACATGCATGCTCAGTGAAAGGAACAAAATGCGAGAGAGAACACTGGAAAAGATTCTGTGGCAGAAGTGAAGCATCTGAAAATAAATCAGTGGGGCATATACAATAAAATAGAAGGGTAATATATAGTTATGAGGACAAAAATGGGACAATGGGCTTTTGTGGAGTTCATTGTTCAGAGAGGATGCAGAGGAAGGAAAGGGGGAAGATATTTATAGAAGAAATCTTTAATTTTATGCCACAGCAAATTGCTGAATTAATGGATCTCCTTTGTTTCTCAGAACAGCTGGAAGGAAGGAAAATGAATGAAAGAATTCAGAAAAGATCACATTAGTTACATAATGCTGAAGAATGTCTGTGTAGGTTCTCAGTCATCCAGGTCATGGTATCCGTAGCAAGGTTTGTTGTAGGCAACTGGACTTCATAGAGTTCTTGAAGACGTTTCGCCTCTCATCCTAGAGGCTTCTTCAGTTCTGACTGACTGGCTTGGGAGTTCAGGTATTAAACCACTGTGTGGTCGTTAACACCTAGAGGGGGCATGTGTCTCAATTGCCCCCCTTCCATTGTGTGGACCTTGAGTTTCACCTGGGGGGGAGGTGTGAATGAGGGTCATTAAGGGCCCTGCCACCATGTGACTTGTTGGAGTCACATGATTTCAGGTGGGTATCAAACTGTCTGGGGAGTGTTTTTAAAACTGCATTGTATGTAGCAGATAAATAATGTCTTAGACCACCTCCTCTGTTGAGAGATGGCCTTTCAAGGTTAACAAAAATGGCTTCTTTTACTCCTCTCTCAAACCATCTGTCTTCCCTGGCCAAAATCCGGACATTGTGGTCTTCAAAAGAGTGTCCTTTATCCTTCAAGTGTAGATGGACTGCTGAGTCCTGACCTGAGGAGGTGGCTCTCCTGTGTTGAGCCATGCGCTTATGCAGCGGTTGTTTTGTCTCCCCAATGTACAGGTCTGAGCACTCCTCACTACACTGAACAGCATACACTACATTTTCCCGCTTGTGTCTGGGTGTTTTGTCCTTGGGGTGTACAAGCTTTTGTCACATTCCTGTGCATTTCAAGCCAAGCAACACCCTGAGACAAAAGCTTGCACACCCCAAGGACAAAACACCCAGACACAAGCGGGAAAATGTAGTGTATGCTGTTCAGTGTAGTGAGGAGTGCTCAGACCTGTACATTGGGGAGACAAAATGTACTTTATTTTTTGCCTTTACATTGTGGGTGATGAATGTCATCGCTGCTAAATGAAACGTTAGATGTATCTGCTGCACTGAAGTCCACAATGTTACCATAACACACTCACCTCCCAAGTTATTCAAAAAGAAGGGCTTAAGTTTACAAAATCACAGTGTTTTTAGGAAGTGGAGTGAAACAACAAAATCAGTTATGTGTTCAAGTCAGTGATAAGAAAATAAACAACAGCGAGAAAAAGCAAGTGGCGTGTTTGTTGCAAGTGTTATAAGGTTAGAAATGGCTCACAGACAAGCCTTATCAACACTATTTTGTTGATGATAAGGCAGCCAGGACTGAGAGTTTTACTTGGATGGCCAGGAGAGCATAATTACATGAAAATAAGTTTGATCCAACTGGGCCTCCATCTGTTGCTCCCTGTGGTTATTCCTTGAAGTGTTGGTAGATTTCAGCATCCTGGATACTGTGCAGAGCATAAAAATGAACCGAGGGTAGTAGAAGATAAAATTTAAACAAAGTAACAGCAGAAGGCTCATCAATATTCCAAATATGGATCAAAAGATGCAAATACAGGAAGAATATTTCGCATATCATAGAGGATGAACTATATATCAGTTATCATTACTCAGGGAGAAATGCATGCTTAAAGCAAGATTCTGGTTTGTGAAAAGAGTCTGTACTTATTCTGCATGAAGTACCCCCTATAAATGATATATTATTAAATATGTCATTGTTAGACTGTTGGGGAATCAATATGTAAGCACCATTTTACTGCTGTAGCTGGCCAGTGTATAGTTAATTAAACCTCTCAACATTCCTGTAAAATTAGCCTAAACATCAATCCGAGGCATACCCTGTTGTAAAAATGGACTTTTTATTTGTTGTATCACTTGTGCTTCTGCATTGGCACACCAGGTAAAGCATAAGGACCAGAGATGAAAGCCATTCAACCGTTTATTGTTCTTTCAGGGTAGCTGACTGACACAGAGATGATTAAAAGGCTAAAAGGTAAATGAAAACATAAACAATCAGTAAACAGATTAACTCTAATAAACTTGCTCTTATCAGTAGATCTCAAATCAAAATACTCATTCGCCATAAAACAAAAACACCAATAACTACAACAAACTAAGTGCTTTCACATCAATGGCGAACTTTCGCTGAACAATACTGCAGCTTTTTTTTTTTTTTTTTTTTTTTGGACCAAAGTTGATTTTTATGGTGATGTCTAGAGGGGAACCCCAGAGCTGCAAAAAAAATGTCCTTAAATCTGCCTAAAAACTTCTCATGTAACAGTTTTCCACAATCTGCTTTATTTTTTTCACATTGAATCAAAAGATCTGAAAGATTAACCACTCCTTACTTTGAAGGGCATCTTTGGCACTTTTCGTGTGTTTATCCAGTCAGTATCGATGGTAAATGCCGTCCATTGAAGCAGTAACTTCCTCACTGTGTGTTATATTGACAGAGAAAGATTTCTAATGCTGTAAAATCTGTTGTTCTTCCTGCATCCAGTGTTGTCACAGTGGTTGGTGTTAATGAAGAACTACAGGCTATTTCAGCTTGGATTTCTAGTCTCCACCTCTGGGTAGCCAGGGGCCGTGCTAGACGAGTGCTTTTGTCACCGAACACTATGTTTTGGCCTACAAAGTAACAGCTATAGGCTCGGGTGGTGATACATGGCAACATGTCATGGGAGTCAGGTCAGTATGGTGCTCACAAAAACACAGAATGGATTAGAAAACACCAGGACTGGAGTGAATCTTGAAAACAACAGCAGAGGCAGAAAGAATTTGTTCAAAAACTCTTACTGTCACTGTCCCTTCACTTTCCAGATGTTTCACTTATGTAAAAAAACAACAACAAAAAAAACAAAAAATCTAATTTGGGCCTAAAGTTCTTTTTGCAACCACAAAAAGCAAGCACGCTAAGGTCGTTTTCACACCTGACCAAGCGGACTCGGTTCGATTGGGGAGCTGAAAGTCGCAGCATTGTTGCATTTATCACTTGTTTCGGTTCTGCTTTCACACTGTGATTTCTGAAGCGCACCAAACTTTCTGAGCAGCATCATGTGGTTGAAAGGGGCGCTCGTCGATTGGACAAAGTAGGAGGGGAAATCCCTCATGCTTCGTCACATTATTTTAGGGAATGCTACAACGTTAGTGAACGCAAATGTTCCTATAATGCTATCGTAGCTTGTCAGGGATTGATTCTGTTATTTTTCTAACTTTGACGATCTAACATGTGACAACATATGAGCTCAGAGTTTAAGGACTGTGACTGTTGGTAGTTGTGATTTGATTTTGTTTAAATGTGCCTTTTGAAACAAATTTAGCTCTAATTTCACCAGTGATATGCCCAATTATTTGAGCACAAGCATATCAAGCATCCTATTTGTGCACATTACCCACATTTGCACCGTTAAGTTTTTGTAGTTTTGTAGGGACATTACAGCAGGGAGCTTTCTGTATGCCATTCTTTCCTTTACCACATATAGGCAGATCTTAAAAATGTAGCTGTTTCCTGCATTAAATGGGGACTTATCAAGTACCTTGTTTGGGAGCACATCTTTTCCCCTCATCTACAAAATTTCTTGAAATTGTTTCCTTGTCCAGTTCAAAGGTAATGATGCATCACCAGGTTCAGGCCCAGGTTCTTGTGCTGAAGTCTCTCTCTCTGTGGAGCCGTCACTGCCAGCAGGACTCGTTAGCCGTGATGGGCTAGCTGGTGCCGGGCTAGCTGTAGTTGTTGCGCTGTTGTTGTCATTCGTTGTCGTCTTTGTTTGCTTGGTGAATCCAAATTGTCCGAGGCTTGGTTGTTTCCATTTTGACATTCTGACTTATCCATAAACCGCCCAAAAATACTGAATGAAAACACTGTTTGTTTTACGATTTACAGTGCATTCAAATACCACAACTCAGTGATGACAAGTTCAGGTGGTTATGTAAACCTACCACACATGGATTGCCACAGCTGACATATTTATATTAAACATTTTATTTTGTTTCTGGAATCTTACAGAAAATAAAATATAACCTGTAACACAAAAATGACAATTTTCTGAGTTCCCCCTAAATGTCTAAAATAACATTTAAAGGGGAGCTTGTGCTCTTTTCAGGTCAAACCATGCTTTTAGCCCTTAAATCATCTCTGTGTTCGTTAGCTGCCCTGTGAAAGGACAATAAACTGTTGAATGGTTATCATCTCTGGTCCTCATGCTTTCACTGGTATGCCAATGCACCTTACGTGATCCAGCTACCAACAAAAGATTACATGCATGTTTTTGGTCTCTTTTGAAGGTAACGCTGTGACATTGTTTCCCCAACAGTCAGAATCACTCAGACAAATGCTTTTGGCATTGAGTAATAGTAATATGAACACTTAAGTAATTTGCAAACAGATGCCTACAAATGACAAGAGCTGGGACTAATTATGCTGGAAAACACATGCATGAAGCCTTGCACAGTCCAAGTTAAAATTTGATAACAAAACCGCAGAAAATGAATATTTTACAAAATGAGACAAACGTAACCATGGATACATACCTTGGATAAAAACACCACTACTCTTGAATGCTTGAACACAAAGTTATAATTTTGGGCTCTAATGAATGGTGACATTATATATCTCATATCCAGATTGACTATCAGTATTGCTGACACACAGTAACTTAACTGAAGCAGGAGATGGTGTGAGTCTGGCTGTGGAAGGAAACCACACCTCTTCCAGCTCCTCAGGAGGAGCCTGTAGTTACTTGAAGGTGGGATTGAGCAGATCTGAGACCTTTGAGGTCTGAATGAATGTAGCTGTGATACCCTTCGGCGGACCAGCGCTCCATGACTTGTATTAGGTGCTCGAGGATGCCATTACAAGAGGCTGAGGTGGCAGCTTCAAGTCTGAAGGAGTGACCAGAGAAATGAACAGAGGAAAAACCAGACAAGGAGAGTATGTGGTGGAAGTGCTGGTAGAACCAGAGGTGAGTGGCGACTTGTCCAGACTCTGGAGAGATGAATAAAATATCTGTCATGGTTGTGCTCTGGGATTTCCTGAATTGCAAGTAGATGAAAGGGTCTCAAATGGATTCAGTGGTGAATGAATTTTTGAAGTAGGAGACGGGTGTAGGCTGCCCAGATTGGTCGGTTTTGGTTCACTTCAAGAGAATACCATGGTGTCATCTGAGAAGTAAAGGTCTGAAATACAGGCGTGACGGCGAGGGTCAAAGTGGAGGGTGGAGAGTTTGTCATAGAAGGAGATCCCAATTAAATTGGGGAAGAAGTGATCGATAGCAAGTGAGATGAAAGCTCATCCTTGGGCATATTGCGTAATCAGTGATGTTGATAGGTTTTCAATGTAGTGAGTCCCCGGGACCCACAGGTGGTGATTTGAGTGGGTCCCTGGGAAATTCAATGGGTCCCCAATAAAAAAAATGTATTTCTTTCTATTTCTTAAATTAGTGTTAAACCAGGGGTGTTAAACTCATTTTGGTTCAGGGGCCACATACAGCCCAATTTGATCTCAGGTGGGCCGGACCAGTAAAATTATTTTTAAAATTTTTTCTATTACATTTACTTTTGCTTTATTTAAGAACAATGGTAATATACAAAAGAGAAAATAAGACCTGTCTCTTTAATGAACAACTATAAATTGCTAAAGTAAAAATACTCAGTGAAGTAACTTTACCTTTACTGTATATTTATGTTTACTGTTTTTACTTTACTTTTTACTGAAGTACAAAGGTAAAAGTAAAGGTAGTAATGTCTGCAGAAACCACAAACAGGATGGAACAAACTGTTTTAACTGAAACAGTCACCAGAATGTTTTGTTAACATTAAAATTGCAACATGTTTCTTCTGGAGCAGGGTGCTCCCAGACCCCCTACAGGGGACTGGTTTACCAACATGTCACCTTTTTCTCCACTTTTGAGTTTGCAGGTCTGTATTTAGTAATAAAAAAATAAAACAAAAGCAATAAAAGGAAAAAGGGAAAAAAAAGAGGAAACAATCAGTATTTTTACATTGTGGTATTAATGTTTTTACTGAAGTAAAGGATCTGAGTATTTTTTTTTCCATCACAGCAGGTCAGTGATCAGTGTTTCAGTGACTCTCTGTGGCTCAGTAAATAGTTTTATTTATGGCGGCCCGCCACATTAAAAACAACGGCACCACGACGTTTCTATTTTCTCGGTCTGTCTAGAAGGGAACCCTTGATTTGTACAAGTCTCGCGAGATTTGTGTCCGTTGTTTCTATTAAAATAATCAAACTCGCGCGGATCATGTCTTCGCTGAGTTAATGCGCAAAGGGTTGAAACAGCGCTCGTCAGGTCCGCTGACGGCAAGGTTTCTTTTGCTAGTTACTGTGATTTTAAACACAAGTTGTTGTTCACAATGTATCGTTTTTCACGGGAAAATGAGGTGCATCCCTGGGACGCATGGATAGTGAATTTACTGCGTCCTTTCAGATTTTAATGCGTCAGGGACGCAGGACCTAGCAACATCACTGCTTAATGCAAAGTTAAGGTGACTGAGGAGTTAGAGAAGTTGGCATTTGGTATAGGATGGTGCAAGAAGGAGGTTGGCAGATTAGGAGGCTGATGCAGTTGAGCTTTTCAATTGGAAGTGAAGCTTGGAGGAGATTTCCACGAACTCGAGGGAAATTTTTTCTGCTGGCAGTGAAACCCCAGAATCTGAGAAAACTGAAGTCAGAGTGACCAGGCCTTAAGCAGGAGGCGATGGAGGAGGGGAAATGATGAGGAAGTTGTCCAAAAGATGGAATGGACCCTTATGGTTATTTGAAAGGAGTCAGCAGAGAACTTCTGACAGGATGTTAAAGAGTTTAGGGCTGTTTTGCAGCCAAAGGTGAGCCTGACTGTGAAATAGTATGCGCCTCGCCAGCAGACTCTAAAGAATCGGCAGAATTCAGGGTGGATGGGGAGTTGATGCAGATGCATCAACAGATCATCTTTGGAAGGAGGTCATGGAAAAGGGTGTAACTAAAAATTGTCAACAAAGAGCATGTAGCCGGTGCCAAGCAACCGTGTGTGGATTAGCTAAATCTAAAGCTAAAAATACGCCATTAACCCTTATCCCATTGGCAGTAGACGAGTTTGCCTATATTTTGTTGTTTTTTTTTTTCTCTGATGCTCTTCGGAAAACCAAGACTCAGCTCATGTCTGTGTAGGAGAGCAGAGAGAAAGACACTTTTAAGACACTTCAGCTCTCAGCATTTGTTTCTAAGTGAATCTCTGTGGTTTGAAGTTTAGTCTCTCTCCTGTGTCACTGTCATAATTAAAGCTTTTTGATAGCAAAGCAATGGGTGTCTTTTATTGTGAAGTATTTATAGGAAATCAAATGTTTATCCACCGTTTAGATGCTCAACTGAAGATGAGTAGTCATCAGTTAAATACAAACCTTCAAGAGGGTGCACACTGATGCAGCAAGTCAAACCGAGTCAAACTTAGCAGCACGTGTATGAAAAAAAAGCACAAAAGGTGACAAGCCTTCACTGTCTGTTTAAATCAGGTGTAATGTTTAAATCACTGCTGATCAGAGCTGGAGCTGATTAATACCCATGACTACTGCAGAGTCATTTGACCTGGGAGTGAATGCTGATTGTGCCCTTTCCTACTGAAGACAAAAGCCAGATGTGGTTGTTATTTTTTGTCCAATCTAAAAGGGGCTTAACTTATTTCAGTCCAGTCGTTTTCAACCCTTTTCTATGGTCTCTCTTCATGTCATCTCACATATAAGACATTTTTTCTTCAACTTCAGCTCACTACCAAGTCTTTTTGTTGTGCATCCACCTACAGAACCTGCAGTTGAGATAATAGAAACGCCCCCAAATTCAGTTTTGTATGGACTTTATGTGCTTATTTGGACACAACACCATCACCTGTATCCTGAAAAGACGTTAAAAATAAGAAAGCCTCAAGGCTTGCCACTGCTCTTTGAAAAATCTGAAAAGTGCACTTTTTTATTCAACCATTTGGCAAGAAAGACATTTATGAAATGCTGTAAATTCAGTTAAATCTGGATATTGCCTAGTTTGTCCTCCCATGTGATAGCACCATTGAGTAGGTGATATGTCCCTGGAGACAAGCCACAGAAGTCCATAAATCATCATTCTAAAGTGCTTCATTTTTTTTCTTAATAAGTCTTGCCACAATGTATTGATGCTTTCAGCTTAAAACAATAACCCTGCAACTGTGACTCATAAATATGACTTTGCGCTCACAAAGTGCAGTAATTACCGTAGTTAATGTGCTGACATCAGTTCTCCTCTCATTTGTGTCACTGGGTCATACATCACTGTATGCTGCTCTGACAGCCCACTTACAAAATACATTCAGTTTGCTTTAGATCACATGTCCAGTGTTGAGCAATTTACTCTGGACTGTGTCTTGGACAGCTCGAAATGAGGCTGACATGCAGACAGCCCTGCAATTTTGGAAGGATCAATTGACCATGTAGCAGCTACCTTTCCCTTTACGACTACACACAGTTTCCAGATTTGCTAATCTCAGTTGCACTCAACTCGTTAGCTAGTTAGGAACAAACAATATGTGAATAAGACAGCTTTGGAATTATTATCAACTCTTTTGGTAAATGTTAACCAGAAAACACGCACGGAGAAAACAAAAAACCTTGCCAAAAAAAAGAGGCCCCAAATCACTGACATGTTTCTGTATTTGGCAAAATATGATTTTCACTTTACAAATTATGACCATGGCACATTTGCACATTACTAAGATCACACATGACCTCCACAATTATAACAAATTATTAGAGGTCCCCAGGTAACACTAGTCCTGTGTGAATGGGTCAAAGACAGCAAAGAAGCTGTAATATAATCAGAGAATTTAAAAAGTAATCCCTTAAACCAGAGGGTCAATTTTTTTCCACTTCTTTGTAGTTTTGTGAAAAAACAACACAAGATAAATGTATTTGAAAAGTATTAAACATGTGTTTAAAATATTTTAAACATGTCAACACAGAATACACGTTTCACAAGTGCGGACATAAAATAAAATACAAATTCTGATTATTTTAGATGTAGAATGGGCCGACTAAAAACACGAAGTCTGGCCTGTAGAAGCTGTGAATCTGTTCCTTCAGTAACTAGGTCACTTTCATAAATGACCTTCAGAAATGCGTCTGCACATCAAGAGGTGCACTTAATTTCCTTGACCAATTGAATCATCACATTAGAGTTGCTCATCATCTTAATTCAAGGCGTTTTGTCTGTGAAATAATAATGCTGTACAGCCTGCTGCTGCTGCTGCTGCCAAGCCAAGATCACCATCACACACTCCAAGGCAAGAGCAGGATTTTCTGGATGAATAGTTAGGTAAGCTCCTCACGCTAATATGCCTCTACAAAAGGCAAGAGTTTATTTTGTATTTCTCAAGAGAACAAACACTTTCTTCAACAAGACAACGAGATAATTAACCCAGAGCCATGAGAAAATGACTTTATTGTCTAGAGAAAATTAGATGAAAAATAACTGCTCAGCTTGGTGTATTTGTAATGTAAACAGTATGCTAGAGGACATCTGCTGCTGACTAATTTCCGTAATGGCTTACTGGTAACATGTTAGCCAGGATCCATGTCCTTTCAGCCACGTTAGCAATGAGCTGAGAGGTTCTGTTTGGGAAGAAAACAGGAGAATAAATAGGCTGCATATACATATACATGCGGGAACTGTGTAAGCTTGTCTAGAGAGGAGGGAAAGTTGGGCAGTTGAGAAGAGACTCTTGAAATAATCTTGAAAATTAACCCCCAGTATTGGGTTGGCATGGGATTTAAATCAAACAATGTGTCTACTACATCTGTCTCATCATGTCCTTATAGATAAATGACAGAATAGATAAAATGCTAATTCAGCATATTCACACATCAGCCATTTTCCTCTGACATCACACTCAAGGTGGGAAGTTGCTGCTGAGTTTGCAATTCATAAACACAGAGTCTGTTGACTTTTGGTTCCACACAAGACACAAACACCAGTCTCTTGGGTCAAAGTCCTGTGTTTGTTTGACCTATCCATCCACCCCAATCTCCTCATTTACAGACTTTGTTGCTCTTTATATTTCTTCAGTCACTTTCTACAGCCACTAGAGGTAGTTGCCCAATGCCCATCAATAAATGTAAATATGAGTCATAATAAGCTGCTTATATAGACAACCTATACACCTGTTTTTCTGTTGAGTTGTATTGGGTCCAGACATCTCTCTCTGCTCATCTCAGATTCCAGGTGGTTTTGATTTGGAGTCTTCTTGTTTTTGTGAAGCAGTTTGTTTATTGTAAACTTGTTTTCTTGTCTTTGAGGCGAGATGACTCCTCTGTGGCCTCAGACTCGGGAAAGAGAAGAAGGGAAATAAAAAGAAGTGAGTGAATGAAAGGGAAACAAGTTTTTATGGTAAACAGTACTGAGAGCAAGATCAGGAATATAAGATGGAGACTGAACTTGTATTGTGTTGGAGTGAGATGTGCGTTTTCAGGTTTTTGAAGGTGATGGTTTTATCATTTTCACAGGGCAAGGATTGTCTGAAATAGGTCTTCAGTGATATGAAGACCTAGCAAAGAAACTGGACAAGGTAATAGGAAAAAGAATTGTAAATAGTAGTTCAGGGGAGAAAATGGGGAGTGTTAATAAAAAAGAAAACTGTCACACCTTTCACTGAACTCGATTTTGACATCGACAGTCTAAAGCCTCATTTTCTCTGTCATTTTCACCATACGGAGGCTAATTAATGTGTGTTGTTATGAGCTGTTATGGGAGAATTATCTCTGTCCAGAGGTTTATGTTGGGGATTATATATACTGAAGGATAATGCTGGCATCATTTATCTTTTCAACTTTCAAATCCCTCATGTCAGCCAATCATGCATACAGAGAATACCTGAATTAATTGTTGGCTTTAGTCTCTTTAGGGATTTGTTCACAGTAAAAAAAAAAAAAAAGCAAAAAAGGACAAAATACCAACAGCTTTATCCCTTGTTGGGCCGCACAAGGCCTCATCTCCACTTTTCTTAAACTTTTGGGGCCTACATGTAAACTCCAAAGCCTGAGACCACATGTAGACCCCCCCCAAAGAACAAAGGCTCCTTTGTTCTCATCAATCAGCTGGTCAAACCCCCAAGCAGAGCCCCAGCTGACCACCAGGGGGGCTGTCTCAGTCCACAGCTCAACCAGAGAGATTCCTTAGGACAACTACAGTTCCCAGAATCCCCAGAGCCAAATCCTCAACTCTCATTGGGTGAGAGTTCCCGGAACCGACGGAACGGCCCGCCTCCCGGCGATGACGTCACCGTCATTATATAACTACGAGCTTTACCTGAAATCGGCACTCCGGCCGTGATCACACTGCTGATAGGAGTAACATATGTTCCTG
>JAJHUR010136325.1:0-34334 GCA_027495735.1 Lutjanus campechanus | reverse complement strand
AGGGTGAGAAGGAGTGAACTTACTTTCTGGGTCAGATTTTAGAGCTCTGTGTGTGTGTGTGGTGTGTGTGTGTGTGTGTGTTTGTGTGCGTGTGGGTTGGTGCATCATTGTGTGTGTCTGTGTGTATGTTTGAGTCATCCAGCTGGATGTGTCAGCGCATCCAGATTCAAAGCCTGGCAACAAGTGCATGATGTCATCCACAGCTTTTGCTCCTGTCTATCGAAGTCCTGTCATGGTCTCAAGCTGCACTGCTGATTGCTCACACACACACACACACACACACACACACACACACACATACACACACACACACACTCATACACACATCCCGATGCTGTTATTTATTTGCCAGGGAACATGAATGCAACGCAGAGGATTACAATATGACTTGCACAGAATCGTGAGCCAGCCTGTCATCACCGCACTCGTTTTATCATTATGCAGCAGTGTGTTATTCATGCCCACGTACGCTCTATAGATGTGGCAGCGGCCTCATACAGAAGCCCACACATAGTTACGTTTGTGTCCATTGAGACACATACTGTACATGTTCTCTTAAGCCATGAGTGTCAGACTAATTTTAGTTCATGAGCCACATACAGCCCAATTTGATCCCATGTGAAACAGACCAGTAAAACCATTACATAATAACCTATAAATAACAACCATCTTCCAAATTAAACCTTTTTCGTGGTAAGAAGTGTAAGTACCAGCAATTTGAGCCTTTTTATGATCTGATGTTTAAGCTGCACGACTTATTGTAGAGTCGGACCAGATTTCAGCTTCACTGGGCGTTGTTTGCTGTGCAGTGTACAGGGGGGAGTGAAGAGCGATCAACTGCTCCCATCGGACGATAGATGAATTCCTGACAAATTTTGGTCGGCCATTGCCAGGCTCTCGCACAGTTGAAGCAGTGCCACAAGTCAAAGTAGCAAACAGTAACACTAACAATTTCCCCCCAGGGAACAAAGAAGTATTTCTGATTCTGATTCTGAAACAGAACATCATGTCAGAATTGTCATGGTAACAAGCTTTATAAACTATATGGCTAGCTTACCTCCAAGTCTCTGTGCAAAAATGAACAAGCCATACTGGATCTCTCTTATTTTAGAAGTCAGGGCACACAGGATGGCACAGATAATCAAGGCAGCACGTCTCTGTGTTAACATTATTGCTAGCAAACAAACTTCTACCTGCCTCGGCGCTTTCAAACAAATCTTTATTGACAATTGTCAGCATGCACCATGGTCAGCATGGGCTGACAGGCTGTTTTATTTTAGATTTTACACATACAGTGTGAGCACATAAGTTGTGAGCTTTGGCTTTACAATGCAAATTATTTGCTCCTACAGTAGGAGTTGGAATTAAACAACATCATACAGTGTATGCCCAACTGTAAGAACATGAGTGCAATTTCAACAATGTCTCAGTTTTTTTGCATTTAGTCAGTCTACTGACACTAATGTGCATGACAATTTACAGACCAGAGTGGTTCTATAAATACACAGAACAGGTATATACTTTGGACCTGACCACAAATATAGCATTTGCCTTCTTTATGAAACAACTTGTCGAGACCTAGAAATTCTTTGCACCTTCCCTGCATAAATGGTGCAGAGCAGGAAAAATAACGAGTTAATAGACGCTATTATACATTTTATTTTACAGCACATAATAACATTGACCACATATTTTTATATCAATTTACATTCAGAATTGGTTATGATAATATGTATTATTTTAGGCCTCCGTGGGTGCTGCCATTGTTGTGTGATATCAGACAAACTGCTTTTTCAAGGCAGATTTATTAGAGTTTTCAAGTAGAAACTCAAACTTTGTGTTTGATGTTCCATTTAACTTTTTCTAGTAGGAGGTCAGCATTTTCTGGAGTCACGGGTTTTCTGGATAGTACATGGTGCTGGCATCACCACACAGCACCAACTAAAGTGGAATTTAAAGAGGAAGATGATCAGATTATCTGCTGCCTTGCAAACCATTTACAAACCAAAAGTTTTGGCAGTGCCATAGCATTATAGTTCCACCAATACTGTTGTAAGATAGAAGTCTGATACAGATTATTTTGTACTGAAGCTGCTGATTGATAATATTTTGCACAATTTTCAGTATCTGTAAATCTGACCACATTGTTTTTTTCAGAGAACTGAATTCTGCTCTGCAGTTTTTTGCACTTTGTAAAGTCATCCAGTGGGCCGGATTGGCTGTTCATTTGACACCCCTGTTTCTTGGCCTCTCTGGGATACGTAGAGTCTCTCTGTCACAGCTCCTCAGGACAGGAATATTTGGGATCACTGGATCCTGTTTTCTGGAGGAGGATGCAAAGAAGATACTTTTAATTTTCTGCCCCTTTAATCCAATTACGCTGTCCTACCGTCCCTCCATCCATCCAGCTGGTATCAGCCTCTGTCAAGTCTGTCTTTATCTCTACTGTATGTCTCTGAAAGCCGTCTTCTCCATGACACATTTCTCTCTTCTTTCTGATCGCTTGTTTGTTAACTTTCCTTTCCTTTCTCTGTTCCTGTAATATTCCCCCTGCTGTCTCCCTCCTAAGCGTTTTCTTTATTTATCCTCTCTCTGTATGTAAATGCAAAGCAGAGAGGCTAAATGTGGCACATACACAAAATCCCTTTAAATGAATCACTCCTGCTTTGTGAGGGTGCTGTTTGTACACCCATTGCTCCCAGCGGTGGAGTCTGCCCCCTTCCCTCCCTGCTGTTTTTTTTTTTTTTTTGCCTCCTCACTTCATTACAATTCACACTCCCGCTTTTAAGTGGAAATGCCACCCACGCACCCCTTCAGTCAGAGCATGTCAATAGATTGTTCTCCATACTGCTCAATTAAATGAGCTCCACTAAAAATAGAACTTTTGACATTTGTTTAAACTTTCAAAAATGAGGACAGGATGCAGGATGAGGTATGAAATGAAAGAACAGGTTGCTTGTGATATTTTCAAAGCCGAGAACGGGAACTTATGAGGTTGTTTTTGGCTTGTAGCACTGCTGCACACACACACTCTTTAACATGAAGGTCCTAACTAGAACCATAAAGGGTTCTTCAGCTTGTCCTCATAACAGAACCCTTCTTGGTTCATGTAAGAACCTTTATTAAGGTTTCATTCCTTTCAGAGAGTTCTACCAAGAACCCAACCTAAAGGGTTATACCTAGAACCCTCTGTGAAAGGGATCACCCAGAACCTCCTATGAGAGATTCTACACAGAACTGTATATTGTGTAATGGTTCCACCCAGAACCCTCTCTTGAGGGTCTATCCAGAACCTTTCCACCTTCTAAAGGTGCCAGAGAGAACCCACCCAGGGGGTTACTACCAAGAACCTTTTCAAATTTTAAGTGTTTCATCTAAAACACAAACAGGAGTTCTATAGAAAACCTTTTTTTTTATTCTGAGGGTTTTATCTAGAACCCACCCAGGGGGTTCTACAGAGAACCTTTTCATATTTCAAGGGTTTTATCTAGAACCCATGGAGTTTTACCAAAGACCTTTTTATATTCCAAGGATTTTATATAGGACCCACCCAGCGTGTTCTACCAAGAACATTTTTATATTTATTTTATTATATTTTATTATTTTAGTATATTATTTATATTATAACCCAAGGGTTTTAAACCCAACCCTCCCAGGGGGTTCTACCGAGAACCTTTTTATTTTTGAAAGATTTTACCTCGAACCCTCCCAGGATGTTCTACCAAATATAAAAAGAACCTTTTTATATTTCAAGGATTTTATCTAGGACACACTCAGGGGGTTCTACAGAGAACTTTTTCTTAATTTCAAGGGTTTTGAAATACTTGACACACCCTTTCTTCAAAAACAGTTCCTCAGAAGCAAATGGTTCTGGGTAGAACCTCGGCCACTCAGGAAGAACCATTTTGTAATCCTTATTTCTATGAGTACACTCACACAGTCTGTAACTTGTTCTAAAATCACTAAATGTCTTAATTTTCCAAACTGCTAAAAACCTGACATCTCTAAACTCGTGTGTCTGTGCCCTCTCAGAGAGGAACAGGGACATGGCAACCTACATTTTTGTGTCTTTGGGCTCTTGGCTCCCTCCCAACACCGACATTACCTTCTGTTTCTGTTCTCAAAGGCCTGCATGCTGGAGGATGGGCTGCTTCTGTAATCACACTGTGCGCTTTCTTTTAGAGGCAGAGGGAGGAGAGACAGACAGACATGTGCCCTCATATTTATAAGAAGCTCTTAGCTAGCTGTAAAAGCCTTTTCCTTTCTTCTGCATTAGTGAAAAGCAAGTAAAACCTAGTGGCACACTTTTCTCTTTTATCTGCACTATTTTGTTCCCCTGTCCAGCTTTTAGATGAAATGGAGCGACGCCTTAAAAGTGCTTCCTGTTTCTTTAGGAAGTTCAGCTGAGGTCTGTTAAGATCAGCCCACCTCGGCGCTGAAATGATTGGGTGTATTATTCATTTACTGATTAAAATTAATTCTCATGATTAAAACAGGTCTGTGCCACGACACTTAATGATGTCTCACAGAGCCCAAATCACTCAACACTCAACAACACTTTTTGTTTTTTGCTCCCGTTTTTCATAAGTTTAAGTAAAAAAAAATCTTAGACTTGATTTTGTTCACAAATTTGTTAAAACCTGTGTTAGTGAGCATTTCTCCATTGCCAAGATAATCCATCCACCCGACAGATGTGGCATACAGAGATGTCAATTAAACAGCATGATTAAAAAAATGTGCAGTTTGGTCTTTAAAAAAAGACCTTTATCAGGTACTGAACTGTGGCTATTTCACATAGGGCTACAGATACTAAATTTGGTATTTTAGATTGGTAATTGTACTTGATACTTTTCATTATTATTATCATGTATCATGTACAATATCACATTTAATATCATGCAATTTTACCCTTATTTTTTCTTTATTATTATCATGTAAAATATTATGTTTGATACTATGTTTGTGCCATTTTATGTTCATTATCAGGTGCAATATTATTTTTTTAATACTTCAATATCATTGCCAATATTACTTACATCGCTACTTTTCAATTTTAGTTTATTTTAGTAACTTAACTTATGTTACTTCTATTGTTATTCTATTAGGCACTGTTATTTAGCATTTACTCCTTTTACATTTTATATTTTATATTCTACTTTATACATAATACTCTATTCTTTTCTATTGGTTTTTAGTCTTCTGTTACTGTAATTTTTGAGCAAACTCTGACAAGAATTTCCTTTGGGATTAATGAAGTTCTATCTTATCTTATCTCATTTCATCTTATTTTTTTTCTCAGATGAGCAAAGTCATGACTCGCCCTACTTTGCCTCTGATTGCTTTACCCTGATATTCTTGCGCTAACCTTAACCAATCACTACTCACGCAGAAACATAACCAACCCAACTAATGATGGCAAGAAGTACGAGTCAGTCAGAGGCAGAGTAGGACGGGTCATGACTTGGGAAAAGAAGAATTGGTATCTGTAGCCCTTTGTGAAATGGCCATAGTTCAGAGCCTAGTAGATGTCTTTTTCCAAGATACAACTGCACATTTCAGAGTGATCTTTCATGTTGACCATTTCAACTTGTGCAGTAATCCTGCTGTTTAATCATCATCTCTATATGCCACACCTGTGAGGTGAGTGGATTATTCTGGCAAAGGAGAAGTCCTCACTGACTGAGTTTTTGTGAGCAAAATTTGAGAGAAATGAACGTAAGTGTTGCATTTATATTTTTGCTGAGTGTATTTAGTTGATTACATCTTTAGGTTGTGTCCGATCTTCATCAGTTATGTGGGCAGCATCACAACACTGCCTCAATTGTCCAATCATTTAATCAGAGGACTGTGGAGATTGGGTTTGACTGATGATCACCTTGAACTACTCAAAGCATAGACATCACTGGTCAGACAATAGCATTGAAAAGGTTTTTAAAAAGGACTAAATATAATGATAAATGAAAAGTACTGTTTTTCATTTTCCATGTGTCATTATTACAAACAAATGCAACATTTAAGTTAACAGTAGTGGCACACTTTTTATTTTATGTGAAATTCTCAAAAAAGTTTGGATGCATGCTCTCTTATTTAGCTAATGACGCATACCTTCATGTATCTAAAAGAAAAACCAAACATATGGCTGTCTTTAGAAATATATCCTTCATTTCATTTTTCTTCATGGAAAAAAAGTATTGATCAGTTTTACTTGTGATTCAGTTTCCTAGTTTTTAAGTTCCTATGTTCCATCAGTGTGGACTGGAGTCACACAACGTGGACTCGATTCACAAATTTGATGATTTTTGACTTGTGACTTTACTCAAACATGAACCTTTTGACTTGAAAATACTACCCAAATGCCTTGCCTAAGCCCAAATATTTAAAAGTATGTTATTTAACAGCAAACCATGCAGGACTTTCCCAAAAATCATGCATAGACATGTACAAAAATAATCAATCTCAATCATCACCCACCCCCCACCAGTTTGTGGTGGCACCTTCATCTGAGACCCCGCCCTCTGCCTGTTTTCTTACTATTTTGTTGTGTTTGTGACGCTTTACCAACTCAAAACATCTGTATTTGATGTCCTGAAAATCTCAAGTCTCAACAATCAACTATCCTGGTGCATCTACAAACAGCAAGTGGCAAATCCTGTTTATTCTACATTTAAAAAGCTATGAATCAATTAATTGCCCTTTATATCCCAAATCTACTAACAGGGTCCAATTAAAACACCCTCCAACTGCCAAATGCAAATAGATTTCCCAGCTATCCGCAACACTGGCGGGTAAATGTTTGTACCAAATTAGTCATGTAATAAAAAAAAAACATGCCGAGAGTCTTTCTGGGGTCATCTGCGGGCGCGCCGCTTCTGTCCTTTGCTGTCTGTGTCGCTGTTTGACACACACAGGGACTTCATGGTGCATTCAAGTGCACCGTGTAAACTAAGATAAGATAAGATAGGATAAATCTTATTGATCCCACACCAGAGAATTTCACTCAGTACAGCAGCTCAAGGATCAAAAGCACAGGTAGAGAACGGAATGAATGGTAAATAGAATACAAATAAAATAAAAATAAAGTAAAATATAAAAATAAACCATACACACAGACTGTTTACACTATATACGCCACTAACTTATACAGATACATATATATCGATATATGGATATGCAGTATATATGAATAATTGTACAGAGTAATTGTACACATGTTGTAATGCATATGTGGTGTGTAGCATTATGATAAAAAAAATGCCACACACCATGTGTGTATTGTAGCATGTGTGCAATTATTCTGTACAATTATCCATTATCCATCCACAATAGTATCCCATTCATTCTACATACACAGATTTAAAAAATTCTATTTAAAAAATGGCATTACATTTGATGAAGAGAGCATTATGACTTGTTTGGGACTCAAAACTTAAAGTTCGGGACTTGGGACTTTACTTGGGACTTGAGAGCAAATATTTGAGTCATACTTTTGACTTCCAAAACGATGACCTGTGTAATCTCCACAGACAATGACGTAAATAAGACCAGAACTAGCCTACATTGTTCTGTTCCTAACCAAGTCTGACATATGTTGTATTTTATGAATTGTTACAATGTTGTCATGAACTAAACCAAATCAAAGAAAAAAAATTAATCCATGCAAATGAAATTGCACTGAAACTGTCATTTCAGATTTGACTTGGAAAATGCTGAGTTGCCTTTACCTCTGATTTTCCGCAGACTGGTTCTCATCGTGGCCTGAGGCATGATCAACATTCAGCATAGAAATATGATTCCCAGCATTACATAGAGTGAACACAGCAGCGTGGCTTCTAATTTTGACATGATTCATTATCTGAAGCCCCCACAGAAAACAAGTGTGTGCGAGGAGTGAGAGAGCCAGACACAAAAGTGTGAGTGGGCAAAGTAAGGAGGCAAAGTGGTTGTCAAGAGTAAGGTCAGAGAAGCCATTATAAGTCGTCCCTCATCGAGTCCAGTGTATATCAGGCCTAATCAGCACAGAGCAAAGCTTTCATCGCTGCTCCTGCTGCTGTCAGACTGAGCTCTCCTCAATCCATAACCAGTGCAATCAAGCAAGCTCCAGCTGAAAGCTTAATACAACACCAAGCAAAATATTTGTATCTTACAGGAAATAGAAAACCAAACAGAATGTCTTTAAGTTGCTGCCCTGTACTGTTTTAAGATGATACTAAATTAATTATGTCAGCTTAAAGCTGCACTAAAATCGGCATTTCTATATTAACGTGTGTGATTAAGTGTAATGTGAAGAGGGTCGCTCACAGTAACAAACTCTGCAGTTCCTCTCAGCTCTACAGAGCATTTCAGTGTCTTTCAGTTCATTGTTTCGGTTTTATGACCCACAACTGGTTTGAGTCACCATCAGCGTTCTCATCAACCTAATTTCCAGCTGCAGCATCAAGTACAAGTTCAACTTTATCATTTCCTTCTACAGATTATACAGGAACAAAATGACACTTTGCATCTTCCTCGTTCAGTCTTTTGTATTTACAAGTATTTGCACACAAAGCTGGTAGCAGAAACAGAGTTCTGTTAGTCTAATTTAGATGGTAGAGCCACAAGTTACTGTACTAATTGCGTTAATAATCAGAAATGTTTGAATTAATGGCGCTTTGTGCTTGTTAATTAATTAATCGAAGCACTCAGTGTGCTCAGTTGGTAGCACATAAGAGCAACAAAACACACACTATATAAATTAAATATTAAGAATAATACAACTGATTCTATGACTTAATTTGTGGTCCTTTCAAATGCCAATTAAATTTATAAGTCTATAAATGGGGGAGGGGTCTATGATTGCATAAGTAAAAACTTGTGATGCCAACTTTTATTTTTAACTTTTATTGGAAGTGTGTTTATCTGACTGCATAGCTGTGCACCTACACTCATGGTGAGGGCAAAAGAGGGTACTTGACAGTTTTCAGAACTATTTTGGTTAAGACCAAAAATCGATTCTTTGGCCTACCTAACAGCATAACCCTCTGTTTTTTCCAGAAGCCGTCTTTACAGTAAACTAGAAGAGTGCACTTTGAATCAGAATATTTGGTTGTAACCGCTTTGCAATCACTGACATTTTGATTAGTAATTGTATTTCAGTTCTCTTGTTCTCCATATGTAAGAAAACATGTCTTTTTGTTTAGTTTTTTTGTTGGTCATTTAAAGTGAAAATTGTAATGCAAACATGATCATTCCCACTAACCGTACTGCGTACTGCGATCGCAATTTCAATCAAAAATGATCGCAGTATGACTATTTACAGTATACAGTATATGAGCACATAAAACCAAAACGAATGCAGTAGCCATTAGATAACATGTCCAGCATCTTTACTGCAGAATCCCAGCAAACAAATTCCAGACTGTTCCGATGCATTAGCAGTGCAGCAGCAGCGATGGAGCTGTGTAAGTATGTGAAAAGTTGAACTACTTTGTTTGACACAGCTGTCCCACTTCAGTCTAATGTGTTTGATAGTGTGACTCATACATATCGGGCGATAAAGTACGACAAGCCCAGAGCAGAGTGGAGCTATGAAAACACATCAGGGACTAAAGATAGCGTGATGGAGGATGTGAAAAGTGAGATGTAAAGTGAGTGTCAGTGTGTGTGTATTATGTGCACACACCATGCATGTACATACAGTGTGCATGCATGCGCGTGGTGGTGATATGTTTGCATGTGTCAGACTACGGTCTATTTTTGGGTGTCAGTCCCGGGGGGTGAACGTGAGGGAGCGGGTGCTTGGCAGGCTGAAGGTCAGACATGATGCAGTGCAGAGTGAGTGAGTGCCGCTGGCCCCTGCTCCTGCTGCGGCCTGGATATTATTCTGGTACACTGACCGGGGTTGTCTCACCGACCTGCCGTGCTTGTTTTCCTTTATTTATCAAACAGGAGAAAGCAAAAAGCAATTTAAGAGAAGCAGACAACAATGGAAAGCCCAGTTTGGTTGAACTGAGCTACTGTGGCACTCAAGGTGCAAGTATTTTTGACAAGCTGACAGTGTTTTCTTTTGCAATGACGGTTTTCCATTTTTCTCTGTTAAACCACAGTACATTGATCCTTGCATTTCGATGAGTATGTGAAGTTGAAGCTACTTGGTTTTACATTAAAATCTGAGCCTTTACTTAAGCTACAGACATAAGTGAGCAAGCTGACATGATTTTGTGACAGAATACCTGTATTATCAGTAATTCTTGTATTTACATGCTGTTTTTCTGCGGAGGTTGAACATATCTATTAATTAAATGCCTTTATGCCTGTGCAGATGTACTTCAAGTTAAAAAGGCTTTACACACCTACACAGTTGATTTTAATTATTTTGGCTGATTCACTCTCCTCTCAGGACTGGGCTGCACTTAATGATTACTTTCGTTATCCATTAATCCATCCATTGTTTTTGCAATGAATTGATTAACTGTTTTCTCTATAGAATGTCAAAAAATTGTTAAAAATGCTCATCAGAATTTCCCAGAGCCCAAAGTGACATCTTCAGAGTGCTTCTTTTGTCCAACCAACTGTCCAAAACCCAAAGACTCTTCATTTACTATCATAAATAACAATGAAAAGCAGCAAATCATTAAATTTAAGAAGTTGGAACCAGCAAATGTTTGATATTTTTGCTTGAAAAATGACTGAAACAATGAAGTGTTTATCAAAATAGTTGGCAGCTAATTCTCATTCGATCAATTAATCAATGAGTTATTGCAGCTCTGGTGTGGGTGGTTGATTGACATCTTCCTCACTCTCCTGTTTTACCTATTAGGACAGAACAAACTACACCTTTATAGCTGGGTGTGCTCCAAACTAGAGCTGCAAGGATTAATTGATTCAATTATTAAATTAATAGCCAACGATTTTGATATTTGATTGCATCGTATTGTATCTCTGGGTTGTGAGCAAAACAAAATATTTGAGGACATCACCTTGGGTTTTGGGAAACACAAGTTGACAGTACCATTTTCAGATGTTTTATAGACCCAACAACTAGTTGATAAATCGAGAAAATAATTGACAGATAAATCAACTTTGAAAAAAATTGTTAGTTGCAACCCTTTTACAAACCCAATCAATGACATATTGGTCAGTGCCAGTCAGACTTGCTTCCCACTTCATTGCAATTAGGTTTGGCAGCATGCCACATCTGACAACACTGTGTGGCGCATTAACAAAATATCACATGTACCAGCAATACTGCAAACAATGCAAAAAATGGTCTGATCAGCCAGAACACCTGTGTGCCTGTGTCTTTTTCAGTGCCACACCAATTACGGTATGAACAATTAATTTGTGAATTAATGGATTAATTAAGATATCTGGAATTTCACAATTCCACACAGACGACATCTCTATCCTTGTGAAAAGAACATCAACAAACTGTTGGCAGAATGGCTGCAAATCCATCACCACTGGCATCAAAATAAAATCCAGAATTAACAGAAACAGAATAGATTCTGCTAAATTAAAAGGAGATATACATTGTTTATTTCTGTGTAGTTTTGTTCTGTCGTACACATTAGTCAATGTTCATTTTAAAAAGAAGGAGGAAGATGATCATTTTTCATTGTGCCAAATAGTTGATCAGTTATATGCCAACAATTCTGGATAATCAATTAATCTTTTAACCCATTAATCAAAGTGTCAAACATTTGCTGACTTCTAGCTGCTCAAATGTGAGGACTGCTGCTCTTCTCATTTTTGTATCATTAATACATCTGCGTGAGTTGGACAAAACAAGTGGCTTGAAGGCGTCAGCTTGGTTTCTCAGTACTTGTGATTTGTAGCTATTTCCTGACATTTTATTGTTACTTTTAAGTCAGTTTTATTTACATAGCCGCAAATCACAATTCACCTTTACAATCTGTACAGTGTATGACACCCTCCATCCCCTTGATTCAGATAAGGAATACTGCCCCTAAAAACCCTTCTACAGAAAAAAAAAAGCCTTACTTTCTTCTATAGCTCTTATTTTTCTTCATTTCAAAAGGAATTCACAACTTTTCAAATAAACTTTTTTATTTGTCTGAGCCATTCTTAGTTTCTCTTTTGTATATTCTACAGGGAGGCTGATCCCTGGTTTCTGTATTTGCACTTACAGTAATAATAATGCACTGTGTGTCTCTTGAATATATTAATGTGATTTAATTCTCTGATGCTTTTGAAAAATCACTTCACACAGCTAATCAAATCCAGTTACATAAGTCTATTATGTCATATTGTAGCCTACTTTCTAAACCTCAAACACATTTAAAGACAAACGTCCTCATATCCTCATTATGATAAAATAGTGTTGTTTTTTTCTAATATTGATACTCATGCAGCACTGCTCCCACACCTTCAGCGTTAGAGCTTCAGGGAAATACATTTCTCCTCTTTGATATGTAATCATGATCGGTTTTGTGTACAGTTCCTTTGATAAAACAGACGGCTCGCCTCGCTCCGCCCTCGCCCACCACACAGGAGCTGATTATGAAACTATAAGATTTAGGATGCAGCGAAAGCCACTGTGTTGTTTATTCTTTGTCGTGCTCCTGTGATTCTATTTAAATCAAGATTATTTCCTGGTTCAATCAGTCTAAAAAAAGACATGTTCTGTGGGCGCTTTCAAGAATAGCAGTCCACAATACAACAACAGAGTATGATCTGTTATTTAACTGATGCCAAGTATAAATGGCCTCCCATATATTTGAGGCGTAATACAGTCCATGAAATAGAGAGACGTTCTGCAGATGATTGCTTGAGCTGAATGGGTAAAATTAAGGAGCTGAAATAAACTCACAGGAAACAGAACGTTTAGTTTATCAGACTGTAATGATTTATAAGTACCACTCCACTTACTGTTTGTCTGTCTGTCTATGTTCTATTTGTACTTTAAAGATATATTTATCTCCATCATGCTAAGCTTGGAGGAGATCATGTGTTTGGTCATGAGTTTGATTGTTACTGTCGTTATTTGTTTGTCTTTCATGGCTCGGTTTTAAAGCTTAGAGTGAAGACACTGGTATCACTTGCAAAAAGATGACCTAAGGCATCCGTTGGTACCAACTATGTCACGTACCACTTTCCCATACGCATGTCCTGGTTTGGCTTGACTCAGTTTGACTCGGGGCATCAGCCCAGTAAGGCAGGGATTCGCATTTCCGTTACCACAGGGCTACCCCGCTATTTTGTTATTTAAACACTTATTATGAAGCAGCAAAATCAGGAAATGTTGGGTTTTCATCAGCAGTGTTATGCCCCTGGTGTAGGGGAGTCCTAGGACTCCTAAAAGAACTTGTTACTTTACTCACAAGACTGAAAATACACAAACTATGTGCTGACTCTTTGTGGTGAGTGGAAGACTGGAGGGAGACTCAGAGCTGTCAGCTAGAGCTTTAAAAAGTCTGACTCCTGTCCAGCAGAAAGCAAACATGAAACAGTGAAATAAAGTAGATACCTGAAAGTACAAATAGTGATGCAGGAGAGGAACAAAACTTCAAACCACAGACATTCAGTTAGAAACTACAAAAGTACTGAGACCTTAACACAGAGGGACTTTTAAAAATGTCTTTGTCTTTGGTCTCTCTACCCAGACACAAGCTTAGTCTTGCAACACACTGGTTTGAGTAGGGTTGTCACAGGTTGGCTGAGGTCAGCAAAACATCACCACAACCCTCTCGGAGGTGGGTCGGGCGCACTTTGGCCCCACTCTGGAGATGGCCCATTTTGGGGCGTGACTCGGCACAGCTTGGCATGTTATAAGAGGTAATGGAAATGTAAATCAGTGCAACATGGTTTAACTCGATGCAGCCAAAAGTGCCAATGGGAAAACACAATGCTTGTCCCAACGGTGGCTCTCACCTCAAGATATCTGAATGAAACTGGGTTTTATGTGTATCCAAGAGTCTCCCCTTTACAAACATGCTCAATACGTGCAGTTTATTGCATGCAGTATAAATGTGTTGTTGTCACATTTTCTAAAAATTGTGACTATTTCTCCTTACTGGGGTCTGTAAACAGCATTAGAGTATCATAAATTGGCTATGTCTGGAAAGCTGAGACTCAATGAGAGTCAATGAGCCCATTTGTATTCATGTGTGATGATGTCGGTTCCCACAGTAACCATTTTATTGTAGTGACTATTTTTTGAAACTTGAATATGATGCTGGTTACTTGTTTGAATTAAAGCCAGTTTCTGGGAGCGATCTAATCAGCTCTATGCCAAAACATTAACCTTCCTAAATGTAGGCTCAGAACTATGACTAGGCAACATCATCAAGTATAAATTATTCTGAATTTCAGGCTTTGTTAGTTTCTCCAAAAATGTAGATTTCTATTATCTAGTATATTGTTATGAAGCTACCTGGTTGCTTGTAACGATCTAAATAAATAACTAAATATTCTGGATAGATAGCAGTGTTTAAAAGTTTGGGCTTATTGACACATTCATTGTTTCCTTATTTAGTTTATAGAGTTATGTCAACCCAGGAGGCTCTGTTGCAATACATATGCATCTTCATGAAAAGACTATACTATACAAAAACACTTTCTTAAACACTTTATACTCATCTGCATAAGAAAACTTATACAGTATACTATACTATACAAAAAAAAACAAATCTCCACTGGTTGCATCTGCTAGTTTTGGTGGCACTGCAGTACTTGTGCTTCATCATCTGTTGCCTTGTGGAGATCGGCACTTTTCTAATTTAAAAATGGACGTTTTTATTTTCTTCACAGAGAGTGAGTTGGTTATATGATGTACTGATCTCCCAGCTCCAGCCTTCATTTCTTTTCTTTTACCTCTCTGTTTACTTACAGAAGCTTGTTGACGTCTTTATGTTGTGAGTCTGTAAAGCTCGGCCTCCTGCGAGGCTGTGAGGCTGCTTCTCGGAGTTATTTGTGAGGAGAGAGGTGGGAAGACTGGCATCCAAATCAATTTCTGCCTGTTGTCATTTACAGAAAAGGACTATCGACAGTCTGTTGTTGTTGAGTTTTCTCTCAGCACTTGTTTTTCACTGTTGTTATTTTGCTGGAAAAACAAAAAGCAGTTGCGTATGTGACTCTCCCTGATTCAGTTTTTACTTTGTTTATTCCTGTTTAGATCTTTCATTTTGTTAATTTTTCCCATGAGTGCTTTTGTTCCCTGTCATTTAAGTCTGTCCCTGTGTGCCTCTCACTCTCTGCCTCTTGCTGTCTCCATCATTTTGCCTACTGTTGTTCTGTACCCAAGTTTATCAAGGGGCCAGTGAGGTAGCCCTTTATTTGAAGGGGTGTTCATAAGAATGTCATTACACTTTAATTACTATGTCATGACACCTGTCATGAACTGTGACTGTCTCATTAAGTGTCAGTTGTGTCATTTTTAATGCAAAGTTGACATCGTTTGAGATGTCTTTGTTATGACAACTTGACTTTAACCAAGACAGACATGTCTTGTCAGAGTTAGCTGATGGACAGATAGTGGTTAGCTAATTTACTTTAGCTAAAGTAGGCTAACCATTGTCTGCTGTTACTTGTAGCTGGTGTTAGCTAGTTAGCTCAGTCAGCTGTGGAGCCAGCCGCCTAATTACCTGATTCAGCCCGGAGATGAAAGGAATCAAACCCACGCAGGCCTGTCAAGCTTTGCATTTTCCTACATGTGTGCATGCATGGGGCTCTAAGAAGAGTGATACTCTGTGTCTTATGAGTCTGGATGGTGGTGTCTCTTCTGTAGTCTTTCAAAAGCATGAAACACAAGAGCACGAGTGAGGAATGGAACTGATGTTAGCATGTCCAGTCAACTAATGCTAGCTAACAAGCTGCAGTAATGTTTCCTCCAGCCACTTGTTGGATATTTGAAGTGGGCGATGTGGGCTGGTGCAGAATCAAAGTGGGCTGGTGACGATGCATCTCTCTGGCTCGCCCTCTTAGGTCTAAGTCGGGTTAGCTTAGCTTTTACCCTGGGCAATCATTGTCTGACTGGTCTGGCTGAGTGACTGTATCAAGGTCAGTTGAACTGATTGCTCCTCCTTTTCCCGCATTAATGAGTGTATTTCTGTTGTCTGTCATATATGCGTCATATTTCACCATCTGACTAATGTTTGCTGAGAGCTAGCTTTAGCCTTAGTCTTTTAGTATTAACATTACATCATGTATACAGCCATAACTTTTCATACTTAATACGCTTTCACAGGGTTCTTGTTTTAAAATGTGCCAGATGGAAACATTAAAAAGTCAGCTGAGGACGGACTTCTCAGCTCAGCAAGGAGTTCAAGCATCAGCATGAGCTCACATCAGCCAGTTACACTTATGAAATCAGTTAGCAGTAGTCATCATTTTAGCCGACAAAATCCACCGTCGTCAGCTAGAAATTAGAAGCTGCTCTTATTTACTTCTCTGTGGAATCAAAGACTTCCAGTTTCAATAATGACTCCCAATTTCAATGTTAAATCTGCCACCATGTGCAACAATAACTAAGGAGGGCGGGGCTTAGTGAAGGGTCAATTGTTTTATTTCCTTTTTTATTTATTTGTTGCATTTGTTGTTTATTGCTTATATATTGTTTATTGATGATGACATCAAATGCCATCATAGTTTTATGATTAGTACCTACATGATTCCTATTGTTTGCTGTTTTTAACCTGTGAAGCAGCTTCCAAAGCCTGTTTTGGAAAGGCACTGTATGAATTAGGTTTATGATTATTATTATTATTAAGTTGTCATAATAAAGACATCTCAAACGATGTCAATTTTTTGATTAAAAATAATATAATTGGCCTAATAACACTTAATGACAACAGGCATAAACATTCATAAAGACTCTTTCATGTGTGACATGGTTATGGCACTGTAATGACAGGGTTATGCACACTCCTTCAAATAAAGTGTTGCTGTCTGTGATCTGTAGAGTCTCTGTATCAGTATCTGTTGTTGTAGTGGTCAGTAGGTTTTCTGAAACAGATCTGGAAGTTATAGAATAACCCTTCTTGGCCTGTCATTCAGTTTGCTTCATCATCCTTTAAAGTTTTCAATCTCAAAGCATCATTTCACCACTTGTTCTCATCTCAGTTGCCATGAGGATCCCTTGGCTTTAAATTAGATCTTTTTGAAGTGAAAGAATAGTGAGCCCTTCCTATCCCCTGGTGAAGAGAATAGATAGATAGATTTCTTTCTCCCTCTTTGTTTGCCTTCTTCAGAAAATGGCACCCACTTCTCAGAGCGCTGTGTTGTCTTCGAAGCTCTGAGACCGCCTCGGGTCCCCCCCCCCCCCTTTTTTTTTTTTTTTTTTTTGTTGTGTCTGGTATTCAAGCAGCGGCTGCATCGCCTGCGCGAGGGTCGGGGAGTCCACATAACCCATCCAAAGATTTGACCTGATTTTAAAGCAAAGCAATCAGTGGAACCATCGGCACGTGTCGCACTGTGCACCTCATCCCCCTCCTCTCCCTCTGTCGCTGTCTCTGTCCCGCTCACACAGACGTACAGCAGCTCATCTCTCCAGCTCCTAAGCTGCTGGACTGGGTTAAAACACTGAACAGCTGCTGGTTGCCCACCAGATGTGGGCCGTGAACCAAAAACATACTATACCATGCCGTGCCAGTCGTGTTTGGACAGTGTTTCTGATGCTATTTGTGAAACTCCACTCTTAATAATGTTATTTTATTTATTTACTAATTTACATATTAATGTTAATGAAAGGTATTCTCACAGCAGCTTAGAAAGTTTTCCCATCATACAATATATTCAACAAATAACTATGAAATAGGCATCATATGTACTCTATGTTGTTTTGGGCTTTTGGCCTTTAATTGACAGGATAGCTTAGATAGACAGGAAACTGGGGAGAGAGAGGGGGGGAAGACATGCAGCAGTTTTACCAACTGAGCTACAGGGGCTTCACAGTCAAGGTTTTTAAACTTGGTGTTTGGTCAGGATGCATTGATACACCGGACATGGCTTCAACTGTTTTAGGGCTGCAACCAAAGATTATTTTCATAATCGACTACTCTCTCTCAGTCATTTTCTTGATTAATCAATTATTTATTTGGTACATAAAATGTTATAAAATGGTGAAAAATGTCACCAATAAAATATGTAAAATGTTAAATTAGTGTTTCCCAAATCCGATGATGACATCCTCGCATGTAGTTTTTGTCCACATTTTAGAAGTTGAAATCAGAGAATTTGTATAGTATTTCATTAAAAAAAAGAAGATTGATGATCAAAATAGTTGCCGATTGATTTAATAGCTGACAGTATGAATGAATTAATCGGCTCATTGTTGCATCTCTTAACTGTTTCATTATTGATTAAACTTAGCTTAACTTAAATTTAATTAAGTCCATAAAATGCCAGATAGTGAATACTGAAAAATGCCCTCCACTATTTCCCTGGAGCTAAGCTGACCTTGTGTAAGATCTGGCAGTGAGCCTGCAGGTTGCAAACAACTCTCCCCTTCCAGGCACATAGGCAAACCTACTTTTCCTGCCAAACTTGCACAAAATGAAGTGTCCTCTCCAGATCCAGTGTTTGTTTTTCTTCCGTTCTGGGCTACCATAGAAACATGGCGGCACCGCATGGCAGTCTCTGTGGAGGAGGACCCCTCACACCCCCTGCAGATATAAACGGTAACAAAAATGTAACAATCTTTATTTTCAGGTGACTAATGAAAATGTACTTTGAATATTATATTCTATTTATGACATTATCTGCCCATAAAAGTCCAGAAATCTTACACACTGGACCTTTAAGTCATATGACAACTTGACCATAAATTGCAGAAGTCATCTGAATTTCACCATATAAATCCTAAAGTTAAAGTTTGAAAACTTTCAGACCATAAG
The DNA here is from genome assembly GCA_027495735.1 of Lutjanus campechanus. Taxonomy (NCBI): domain Eukaryota; kingdom Metazoa; phylum Chordata; class Actinopteri; order Lutjaniformes; family Lutjanidae; genus Lutjanus; species Lutjanus campechanus. Next base: position 15,504 of record JAJHUR010136325.1, on the reverse strand, counting down.
TTTTTCTCTATAACCAAAAACTGCTCATTCATTCATATTCAGAGTTTGGAGGAAAACATCTGTGGGCATTATTTATCAAGACTTAAACACTCAAACAAATCAGCTAATCTGCTTAATTAGGATTGTGAGGGTGTAGTTTGATCAGATTTGACTGTCAGTGGACTGGCAACATAAACAAACAACTATCATCAGATTTTGATTTAAATGTTGCTGAATCCTGATTGGTGCTCAGAAGTAAGTGACATCACCTATTTCCATCTGAGCGCTGCCCACTTTAAACACTGAGCTCAGACAACAGACAGAATTTCTCAGTTGAAATTACTGAACACGTTGAAAACATTTTGTGATTATGTACAATCACAATGTCATGATAATAATAATAATAATAGTAGTAATAATAATAATAATAATAGCAAGATTTTCATGTACTTGCATGTACAAATTTCCCCTGATAACTGGCTCATTTTTGTTAATTAGGAGAAAAGAGTTAAGAGTGAGAGTTGGCCTCTGGGAGTTGTCTATCACTATTAATTAAAGCTTGATTGCCAGAAGTCATGTAAAACTTATCTGTCAACATTTTTCACATCTAAATCACTAAACTAAACGCTGCAGCAGCAGCTACAATCCCTCCCTCACATTTCATCCTGTCAGCTCATCTGCTCAACTCAAACCAGCAGATAAAAACAAATCTCAGGCTTTTGAAGCATGTTTATCACAGCTACTTGTGTTGTGTCATTTACAGTTGATGGCTGATGTCTGTTCAGGTATTCATGCTGTCCTTTTGCACCTGACAGGACCTTTCTTTCTATTTTCACTCACCCTCTCACTGCTTTTATTCCCTGTACGCCAGCCCGCCTCTCCGCACTCCTCTGTTCTCCCCCGCTCTTTCTCACCTACACTCTGTAGATCTCTCTCTCTGCCCTGTAGACACTCTTTTATCCTCCCATCCCTCTGTCTCCCCCTGGCTCCCTGCGCCTGTACTTGGCTGCTTGCTTTATAAATAGCTTGGCCTAGATTACAGCAGCTGCATTGGCGCTGGCACTGGCGTTTGGTTTGGCTGGGCCAAGCGAGGTAGCCTGGTGTAACAAGAGGTTGGCAGAGAATGGATGAAGCATGAGCATGTGTCTGAGTGTGTATGTGTGTGAAGATCATGAGGATAGTGCAGCTACAGCCTGTCTGCATGCCTGCAGTGCCCGTGTTTGTTTTCATTCCTTCCATTTTTCTGCAGTCTCACACACACACACACGGAAAAAAAAGCTCAAATCACTTGTGTGTCTGCGAGAACTGTTGTCATACTCGTCATTTTTTCATGCATTTCTATTTTGGGTGCATTCTTGTAGTGAATACATGTTTTCTAATGTGTTCAGTCTGAATTCACTGCACAAATACAGTATATATTTGCATGCATGTTTTGTTTATGTGTCGTATTGTTTGGTACTGTGTGCTAAAGTGTGATTTAACATACACGTGTATATTAGGGGCATGTGTATACGAGCCCACTGCGATGATCCACTGCCCTGATTTCCTCCCTCCTGCTCCTCTGCAGAGCTCCACTTCAGAATACAAATTCTGCTCGTCAGTGAGTCTGAGACACAGCGTCTCACCCTTTGAGCATCTCTGCTGCCTCTCTGCCTCCTCCTCTTCTCATCTTTTATAAAGAGTGCACCATGTGCGCTAGAGACTCTGCAATACCTCGATTTCTGCTGTTCGATTATCTGTGAGCCTTACTGTGAATTTATGCTGCATGCAGTATATTTGTTTATGTTTACATGCACATGAAGATACAGGTCAGATGAAGAACAAAAATCAGAGCAGAAGTCTAAACATCTCCTTTGTATTTTTATTTGTGTGTATGCAACAAACGTAAAAACTATAAGAATATGTGACTTCACTGTGGTTTTCACCGCATCACTGCACAGTAAATAGCTGAAACATCTGGATTATCCTTGAAGAAAAGTTCAGCCATTTGGTTAATACATTTATTTGCTTCCTCGCCAATGTTAGATGAAAAAAAGTAGGTGCTGGTTGCATTTTAGCATGCATATACACTGCAGTCCATTTGTAAGAAAATGTAAATGTATTCCAGAAATAACATATCAGCCATCCTCCTATTTAAAATAATTATTGATATAAATGAAACACTTATTCATATTGTTATTACCAAGTTTTACAAGATGGCAGCATTTGAAAGGTCATAATCATCTGAATTTTGTAAGAAAAGATCTGTCGCTCTTCTTATTTGAAATGGATAAAGAATGCGTTTCATTTTCCTTCATGGAGTCTTGTTTTGGGGCGTGCTGGCTGAGATCTAACAGAGGGAATTGTGAATGAGGAGCAGAGAATTGAGAATGAGGAGAAGGAGGAGGAGGAGGAGAAAGAGGAGGAGGAGGGCTGCAGAATGAGGCCAGAGAGGAAGAAAAGTGCTTCATCATCCACAGCGATCCGTCTGACTTATCAGCAGCGACAAAAGGGATCAGAGGAATGCATCAACACTCAGTGCTTTAATGATAACCAAAAACGTACAAGTATACATCCAATGCACTATATCTCAGTGATAAGAGCTTTACAGCAGCCCCTCCCAACCTTTTTTCTTTTTTCAGACATACCTCCACGGCTGTGTGAGATGAGCTCAATGAACCTTTCATCACCACCACCCGTCATTCTTGTTTGAACTGATTTTAAAGTCAGGTTGAAACTGCATTTTGAGAGTATCCAGCTTCCATATCGTGACATTTTTTGGAGTGAAACAGGACAGGCAAGTGGAACATAACGCTGGGAGGAACTTAACATGCAACTTGAAAAGTGGGGGTGTCCTGACCCGATGTATCATGCTGTTGGTCGCTAGCTAACTAATGAATCTTAGCTCTGTGTCACTAAAAACTGAAGATTGATAGATGGGTGGATGTCATGATACTACTGGCTGAAACTGGTTGGTTGAAGCCTGCGTAGACCTGCGTCATATTTTGTTTTACAGGAAGAAAACATGATTGGATTTTAATATAAGAATACAAAGAAATTGTTCTTTTGTACTTTTTTTTTTCATTTATTGTTAAATAGGTGCAAAATAGGTGCATTTTTCATTTCACCGTGACTTTAAAATGGCTGTTGTTTAACATTTTATTTCATGTTAAAGTGTGATAATGTTACAGGTTGTTTTTTTCATACAATTAAATGGTCACTATTAATGTCAGTCCACATTCAAGCACATGGAGTGGCAGAATCTGGATGTTTTAATCATTTATCCATTTCTTTCAGCGAGCACTTTCAACCAAGTATTCACTACTTTTAGCTATTCTATCAATTTATCACTTTTAGCAATTACAATCATTCATCCATTATTTTATATCCATTAACATCAATCAACCCTTTATCCATTACTTCTAGGCGCTTCAATTTGATTTACTACTGTAAGTTAACTACTTATTCAATAATTCTGACTTTTTCAACCATTTATTCATTACCTATCCATTATTTTTAACAAACTATTTGAACCCATTTGAACCATAGGTTTTAGCTTGTCCATTAGCCTTTTTGACCATTTATTCATTATTTTAATCTAACTGTTTAAACCATTTACCCATTTTTTGCTATCAGTGATTTATATCCATTAACATTAAGCTACCATATTGTCCATTACTTGCACAGCATTTGAAGTGGTAGAAACTGAATATTTTAATCATCTTTTAGCAAACTACTTAAAGGTTTTATCCCTTACTTTAAGCTAAATACTTCACTGTAATAGCTATTACTTATGACTTCTCTGCTCGCTTGTTCGTTCATGCAGTCTTAATCACAGCTCACAGGTTTTCAGGTGTTACAACTGACACAAGGGGAGGTGTGAACTGCACAGACTTATCATAACTAGCTTGTTATTATGGAAATAAAGTTACTAAAGACCCAGCCCTGCATTCCCAAAGGGGGGCAGACCACAGTGCCTCTGCCATTTGAATAAACCTACAACCAATACGAGCAATAAAATGTGTGACATAGCACAAGACCAACACATGCAAGTTGGGGTGGTGCTTGGTCTTAAACTTTCTCAAATGACAGCTAATCAGTACACTAAAATATGTTTCTGAAAACAATAGGAGAAAATAGGCTGTGCAGCAACAGAACCTCGATCAGTACTGCCTAGTTTGAGAGTTTGATCCGAGTTTAATGAGCCTGCTGTGTAGTGCTTGAAGTGTGTGAAGCTTCTGCCATGCAACTTTTCAAATCTGCACTGGTGAGACTACTGTGTCAGTTAGCGTAACAAACCCGCCCAGTATTAAATAAACAGTTTTGATTACCCTGAAGAGATCCAGGATGGGTGGAAATGTCATGGGAGGGGGGCCAGACATATCTGACCAGCATCATCCAATTTTGTAATCTATTTGTGTGTTTATTTTCCTCCTAAACAAATTATATGGACATATTTGTTTTATTAAATCCTGATTTATTTATTTTTTCATTAGCTGAGCAACTTCACAATCTTTCCACATATCCTATGGCAACTCAAGGCACCCTGGTGTATAAGTAGGTCTACTCCTGGTTGTGAATCACTGCTATACAGTGCAGTAGAGCCAAACAGGGAGACTAAATCATGTTAGATTAGACTAAATTAGTCTAAATGTGAGGTTTAGCACAGGCAGGATGGCTTTGAGGACTCTACATCGGTAAATCTAAAGTTTCCTTCAGCAAGACAGTGAATCTCTACCATCTTTCTTCTGTTGACCGAAGCTTTGTAAATAGGGGCAAGTGAAAAGAGAATTTTCCAACAAGGCATAAATAAATGATCACAAGGTTTGGCGAGCTAAGACTACATTAGATTGCAGAAAACAGAGTGGATATAAAAGAAAAGGCGACACGGGCACACTGCTTTATCACTTCTGAGCTTGTGATTAATGAGCTGTGGGGGTGATTTTGAAAAAATATCTAAACCTGTCAAGTAACATCTTCTATACTGCTCACTCTTGAAAGAATAAAACAGATCGACTCCCAGCAGATGAAGCTGGGGGCGATGTTGTTGAGACTCAGGCCAGCATGTTACAGTGTCTGATATGCGATGCTTTTGGCGTTTCGGTTGTTCCAGACCGACTGACTGACTGATGCTGTCTGGTGGAGGAATGTCACAGTCATCCTCACGTATCTCACTCATGTTCTCTGTCTGCACGGCATGGACAATGCCTGACACACACAGACATAAATAGCCTTCACCGCCTAGAGCCTTAATATTAATGGCTTATAGGGGACTTAGCTGTCTCGGCCGGCCGGGCAATTATTATTATGAAACGGAGGGAGGGATGATCTGAGTGATGGAAAGAAGACATGGTTTGCTAGGATATTATGCAATGCCCTAATGTCTGTGGGAATTTTTTAAATGATTGGTGTTCAGCTCAAGTGGAAACTCGCTCTGTATCATCATAATTAAGAGGGGAAGGAGCTGTGGCAGCAGAGCTACAGTCGCCTTCATCAGCTGCTTTATTGTGTGAGTGAGCCACGGTACAGTTAATCTCCAATCAACAAGTCAGCACTTAAAGTACAGTACAGCTCACTGAGAAGTTCCTCTAAAGTTTTCATATCTGAGGCTTTCCAGGATCAACAAGGCCTCTGCCCCGGAGAATCTGAGGCCCAAATTAGATGTCTATTAATTTTCTTTGTCTGCTAACAGCATGTAGAGAGACAACGGCTCCAGCGTGACCATCATATAACCATGTTGTTTGTCTGTTATTCTGAAGCCCGTGAAGCCATTAACCATGTCGACTGCAGGCAGCAGTAACTCTGGAGCATGCAGCTGACAGGCATGGTTATGCAATTAGCTTTGACAGGAGCAAACCGTGCTGTGGATATCCGTCTGTGAGCCAGTAATTTGAGCTCATGATTTATATATAACAATACTTTAGGGTAAAATAAAATTTCAAATATAGCTCAGATTTTATTTTCATCATGAGGATATTATCAATTATAGTTTCTACAAGCCATACTGGAGAAAGAACAAGTGCACCTGTACAGTGTAATGCAGTGATTTGTTTCTTGCTTGTGACCCCTAATACAGAGTAATATCTTTGACATCTGCGACCACCCATCACATGGTGCATGTTGTGGGCAGTTGAATCGAAGAATGGTTTTTATTTGACTACTTTTAGGGGGGGGCCAAAGAGACAATAGATCATAGTGTTTCACAAAAGGAAAAAGATAAAGAAAAAGAGATTAAACGTACATAGCTTTCTGTTTCTGTTTCTTTCTGTCCTATTCCAGTAATCATGCCTCATCCCCTGTCTGGGTCCTGACCCACACATTAGTCAGTCGCAGGGTTGTTCCAATACCAGTATTAGAAAACACCCCTGATACTGACTAAAATGAGGCATCAGATATTGACGAGTACACAAGTCACTACTACTACTTTTTGACATGTTATCTTCTAAAAAAAAAAAATCAGTTTATTAAGTGAAAAAAAAATATTGTCAGATTAATATAAGATAAATAGTTACAGCCCTATACTGGTTTAAAGCAGTAAACCAATAAATATGAACTTGTAATGTTCAGTTGTTGTCACGATTGTGTCGTATAGAAGTTGATTTCACTTGGTGATTTGTAAAATACAGAATACATGTATTAATTTTCATTATTGTAAGGTTTTTTATGATTTTGTCCACGTTTCACTGCAAACTGTGCCATCTAAATTGCATTCACATAATCTCTGAAACAGCTTTTACATAAGACTTGCCTGACAGTACATGAGATGTCCCTGGTATCATGTCCACCCCCTGCAGTGCTGTGTTCATTGTACTATATATATACACTGAGCAGCATTCAGAGGCATCTAATGTAAATAACTGGCTCTGTGTCGGAATGCTGGGGTGAGTCAGGGTGACTCCGGTACAGTTTGACGGATGATGATGAACTGAACAGTTCTTCAAAACGGATGTGACACTTTTTTTTCCCCGTGAACATGAAACTAACACCAAATTGCGAGAAAAAGCGGAATAAACCGGCCCGTGAATTCTGCAGCAGTGCACGGTTCGTCAGACACTGTAGTGGCGTAAAACACGACGAACGTGAGGATGGTGATGACGTCAATGTAGAGCCAGCGGGGAGGGTAGGAGAGGGAGGGGAGGGGGGAAGAGAGAGAGAGTGAGCGAGAGGGAGAGGGTGCTCGGCTGCTGCAGCATCACTCTCGTCAGTGCGGTGAGGAGTCCAGCAGCAACTCTCCCAGCAGGTCAAACCAGAACCAGAACAGGACGTAACCTCGAGTTTCGGGACCTGACGCACTCTCTCTCTGTCTCTGCGACCTGCGTGAGAGGAAGAGACAGCTCACTTTTACTCCATTTTGACTTTTTTCTTCTCCCAACCACGAAGGGGAATGCCATCGATAAATATGAAACTGGAGATGGTGACCATCATCGCCTGCGAAGTAGACACTGAGGTGTTTACATCAGACAAAATGCAGGTACGGTTTCCACCCCAAAAAAAAAGCACCTTGCAGTTGATCATTCTGGTTGTGTGCCCTTGTGGTGTGATTGTGCAGCAGTTTGCATGCTGCCTCTGTGGAAGTGCATGCATGTCTTCTTGGTGACGTTGAATGCAGCCCTCTCTCTCGCTCCCAGACGAGGATTTTTATCAATGGGAGCCGCAGCTCGCCAAGACGCACGTTCCGCGCCGCGCCGCGCACACGGCACAGTGATTGACGCCGGATGAATTGCAGAAATGGGTAGATAGACACGGCAAGAATGGGTCACACACACACACATAAAAAATATATTCTTCATGCACCAATTATTGTGCGTGTGTGTGTGTGAGTTTTAGAGCGTGAGATGATGCGCAAGTTGAACGGGAGGGTGTGATGAGGTGAATTGTCCATGCAGGGCACATGCAGAGAAAAGAAGTGAGGCAGTTTTAGACGCAGTGGCGGACAGACCCTCTTCTCCCTCTCTTTATCTCTGCTCTCTCCTCATCCCAGCAGCATTGCAGGTGCACCACAGGTTAGATGGGATACAGAAAAAATAGCTGTAACTTCACATTTTCAGAGAAATATTGTACAGATATCACATTAAAGCTAAATACCATAGGATAAATAATCCAGCTTTAAAAATGCAGTGTAGGGAATGTAATCATGGGAAATATGAATGCAACGCATTTGTTTTTGCTCCCATTTTTCATGAGTCGAAGTAGAAAATCATTTAACAGACTTTTTCTGTGCAAATTCTGTTCACAAATCTGTGACGATCTGGTAGTGAGCACTTCTCCTTTGCCAAGATAATCCATCCACCTGACAGGAGTGGCATACAGAGATGCTGATTAAACAGCAGGATTATTACACAGGTGTGTCTTGGACTGGTTACAATAAAAAAAAGTCACTCTAAAATGTGCAATTTGATATCAAAAGAAGTCATTTATTAGACACTGAACTGTGGCTATTTCATGCAGGGTACAGATGCAATTTTTTTCCCAGGTGCCCATATGAATGAGCCACCCTACTCTGCCTCTGATTGGCTAGTACTTGTTACCTTTGTTGGCCAGGTTGGTTGGGTTTAAGCGTGCAGAGTGATTGGTTAGGGTTAGAGTTAAAACGATTAATTGATTAGTTGTCAACTGTTGGATTAATCGCTTCTTAAATGTGAATATTTTCTGGTGTCTTTACTCTTCTTTGACGGTAAACTGAAATATTTCGGATTTGGACAAAACAAGACTTTTGAGGGCATCATCTTTGAGAAACACTGTTCAACATTTTCCACCATTTTCTGACATTTTAAAAACCAAACAACTTATTGATTAATCAAGAAAATAATTAAATTAGATTAGATTAATCAACAATTAAAATAATCCTCAAGTGGATGGATTCTAGTTCTGATTAAAATGGACGTAGTGCAAAGTACATTTAGTTCACTATAAACTCAGACTTAACCAACCTAAACACTCCCTACAGTCATATTTTATTGACTTGTCTTGAGGGCGCAGGAGGTATTCGATCTGCTGCCTGTCAGTCATCGCACAGGGAAGCACTTGCACTTAAATTTGTTCAAAGTGAGCCCACCTTTGGCACCGCAACATGCCAGTTTTGGGGCTTAAAAGGCCACACAGATGGTCTGCCAAAGCTTGGCTCACCCACTAAACCCCTTGGAAATTCCATGTCAGAATATATTCCCTCACCTGCTGGCTGCTTGTCTGCTTGTCTGATTTGACTCATCACCAAAGAGACAGAATAGAGACGCAGGATGGGGAGGAAGAATAAAACAAAGACATGAGTTTTATCACCCAAAACCATGATCACACACATAGTTCAATGCAGGCAGCCAGTGTATAGGTGGAGGGACATTTTCTGGCGTGGACACACAACAGAGCTTTTTCTTTTTGGCACTTCAAGGCTGATCTGCTCTGATGTGCTGGAGGCTGAATTCAGCTATTTCTTGCACCCAAACGCAGCAGTTGCAGGTTTTAAGCACCCAGTCACCCCACCCTCATCCCCACAGCACCTTGGTCAGCCACATTTCATCACTTTTTTGCAACTCTGTGTGTCTTACTCACCTTACAGTAGCTGCCATGCGGAGTATGTGTATGAAATGTCCTGCTCCTTGTGTCTGTGATGGCATGAATTGCACGGCATAAGAACGGCATGCGAATGTAATTTGATGTTACTGAACAATTTCCTGCATATTTTAAACAATGCATGTCAGCCACCGACCCTCCCTGTGGTCTGCATTCCCCCGGCGAGCCAGGCAGCAGCTGCGTCTGTTCCAAACTCTGGTCATTACACTTTCTGACCACTGCAGACCAGCTCAGGTGAAAGACACCAATGTGTCACCGTGCAATTGTCCTGTAATTACAGGACAGCAATGACCATCTTTAAGATTTCTTAGGAACTCTGAACAGAAATATAGCTGTCAGCGTATGCGGTGAAACCTCAGAGGTGTTTACTGTGCAGGATTTCTGCTGTATGATACTCCTGATCATGACATATTGCGAATTCATTTGCAACACAGGATTTTTGCTCATGAGTTAAAACTCCAATCTCAACTGTCTAGAGCTGCAACGTTTAGTAATCTGTGGCCAGCTATTTTGATAATCTATTAATGATTTCAGTCATTTTTCATGCAAAACTGTCAAACATTTACTGGTTGCAGCTTCTTACATGTAAGGATTTGCTGCTTTTTCTTTGTCATTTATGACAGTAAATGAAGAGTCTTTGGGTTTTGAAAGCAATTTGAATTTTTTTTTTTTTTTTTTTTTTTTTTTTTTTTTTTTACATTTTATAGACAAAACGATAAATGGATTAAATTTGAAAATAATCAGCAGATTCTGCCAACCACTAAACAGTTTCCAAGTTGACTGGTAGTTTTTAGTTTAAGCCATTAGTTGACTCGCCATTGCTAGTTTATGATCTTAATTTAATTATTAAAACGCACAATATGTAAATTCTGCTTCTAGGTGTCTCATATTTGAAAAAATAACAAAAAATGTAGTTTGATGATGTTGAGGAGTGGCGTGGGATCATGGAAGTTCTTATTTTTACTTTTAAACAACCACCATAGTTGATGAAAATCTATCAGTCATGACTCAAGCAGAAATCATATTCATGAACGAGGCAATATTTAAGTTTTATTTATGTTCCATTTATTCACATGCGCTGAATTCCCTCCTCACTCTGACCTATCTTGTGTTTTTCCTGAAGTCATGACAGCTAGCACCAGCTAGCAAGAAATGCACCGATACCTTGAATAAATTACGGATTTCTCTGTTTGAACATAGTTGGAAACATTTAGGATAATGTAAGTACACAAGTCAACAAAATATATGTCTATCATTTTCAGAAATTTTAATACAGAATTGTCACATATTATAGCTTGAAGTCTTGTTGCCCAAAACACAGAAATAAATCACTTCCAGCTTCACAAATCAAATACTTATGGACTTATTAACATGACGGATGATGTTCACTTGCAAATTAACATGCTAGTCTGGTCAAAGTCACTGTAAATCTTCTTGATACTGTGTTCTTGGTCATCAAGCAGGCCTCCATTGGTCTCAGACGCTGTGTCCCAGTCTAATAAGACTGCTAACTGAGCCAGCTAGCTAATGGCAGCTGTAGCACAGTTAGCAGCAGTGTGCTGGTGACTTCAGTGTTACAAGAGAGAAGGTCTGTATTGCAGCTGTTCCCTAAGCTAAATGATGAGGGGCAGCTCCTGAAGGGAAAGTTTTTTCCTGTAACTAATGGTTAAATGAAAACATGGTCAACTACTGGCTCATTTCCACTTAATGTTAGATATGGACGTAGGCTCTGCATTCATTTTGTCCGTATTTCTGCACGTTTTCTGAAACCTCATGGATACGGACAAAACTGGGTCTTGGGGGGGCAGTGTAGCCAGTAGTTCAAGAAAGGATGAAGATGTTTGTTAAAAATTGTAAGTATTGAAAATGATGTTTGCCATTAATTAGTTAGTTAAAAAAATTCTGTCAACATGTTGCAATGTATTTAATGGCCACAGCCTTGTGCTTTTGCTTCTTCCTCAAGAGGAACATTATTCCAACCTCCTCCAGCGTTGCTATGTTTTTGACTTTTGACCTTTGACTCTCCTCTTTCTTCTTTGGGGTAACGTTTGACTCTGAGCAGCATCCTCTAGTGGATGCATTGCTTAACATCATGCAAACGTAAAAGGACAATGATGGCTACATTGTTTGAAATTCACATATCTATTTTTATACATAAAGGGGGCGTAAATGAGCCTAAAGACTCTCCTCACCGACTACAGGTTTAATCGACCATTGGAGGAGGCAGCGCTAGAATAATCAGTAGTTGCAGCCCTACATTTGTCATTTACTTCTTCATGATGTACTTTGGTCAATGAAACCTGGTTGACGCAGCCACTGGACGGGCCAGTCTTCACTAAAGCGTCTTGTTGTCAGGCATCTTTTATCATTCCACTTCTCCTGGACTCACCCAAAGAAAATGGGGGTCTGTGCCACAATTAAAGGAGCAGACAGAGGACTGACTTTCGAATGACACAAAGAACACCACTAATCCTGGTTTCTGGCACACAGGGAACGATGGAGAGCGCCAGGGGAGAGGGCAGATTAAAGCCGGGCACGTGGGGAGCGGCCTCTGATTGAGCTCACCTCCCTGTCAGCCCCTGCTCGTGTTTTTATTATCATTCAACAAGAGCTGAGCCCGTCTACAGCCCCTGTTGTTTTTATTAATATCTCCAAATCTGAAGATGAGAAATCATAAGAATCCTGTTCTGTTGTAAAGCACTTTGGGTGAACTAATATGTGGATTGCGGCTATTTATAGACACTTCACATAAAGATTAGGCGATGGCAGTGGTGCTTGAATGGGCGACATGAAGAAAATCAGTGAATGGTGGGGTTTTTAATTAGAGGAGATGCCGCTGTGTGACTGGCTGTGGTGTTTTGGAGCCATTGTTTTGACACGGTTGAAATGGCTTGCCCACGCCTTGGCTCAATCCCTGCTGGTTACATCATTAATGAGCCAAACACAGAGGCTGTGGACAGGGCAGGTTGTTGTTGTAATAAATGGCAGAGCTGCTGGTACAGTAGGCTTTCATAGCAAAGTGCTTTGTGTCCATTTTGGAGAAAACATAGGGGCTATTGTTGTTGAAAGGTTCAGTGAGGCCAGAGCTGTGGGCAGACACTGTAGTAAGTGTGCGTTCGTCACAACACTATAATTACCTGGAAAATCTACCAGCATCAGCAGATGATAGCCGAGGACGCATGGTGAAGGTCACAGCACGTTGGCAGGCTGTGAATGTATTACTGAACACGGAGCATGACGCAAGCCTTTACAGTTACCTCGCATGCCTGATTTGACACTGGCATTTACATCTGATTTATTTATTTGCTCGCCAGTTTGATGGTTGTCTGTTTATTTGCTTTTTTATAGTCTAAATATGTAAATTATTTATCAGCCTGTCAGCCTTTCTCTCGATAAGTGCCTCTCTTCAGCCTGTCACTGAATTAAATTAGTTTTAATTAGGAAGCACTGGAAGAAATGTGGATATTATGACCTATCTATGCTATATAATACAGACACGTTATACTAAAGGGATAGTTTGGATTATTTAACTATTTTATCAATAGTCTGGTCAACACGCCCCCAGATTGGAGAAGAAGAGATAAGCACTGGCACGGAAGCTAAGCAATGTACTGCTGTGGACAGGGTCAGCAAAGGAAGGCATTTTAGCCTCTTAAAAAAGGTCCACTTAAAAAAGGTCAACATTAGTTTAAGTGTATGCTATATTTAGATTATTTAGATTATATTTAGAATATTTTCAACACTTTACTTTGCTGTCAGACAGTCTTTTTTGACAGTAGACCGCCTTTATATAAGCCAAAGGTCAGTCTTTCCAAACCAACGAAACTCCATGGACAAAACCAGTAATTTTGACTCAACGAATCCTAACTATCCTTTTAAAACCTTTTAAAAAGCAGTGGTAGACATGCAATTCCTGTGTTCTGTGAGGTAAAATGACTGATTTCGCCTCTGGAGTTTGGTTGGTTTGAGGAGAACAATATGTTTTTTGTAATTTATATAGTGTCAGTTTCCTGCCAGAATAAGCTGTCTTATTGAAAAGTAAAGCAGTGAAAATATTCTGAATTAGAAGAGTTGCAATGATTGATCATTTATGAATCAATTATTGAATTAGTTTTCTAAGAAAGCTTCTTAAATGTGATTATTTTCTGGTTTCTTTTCTCATTAATGGCAGTAAACTGATTATCTTTGGGTTGTGGGCAAAACAAGACATTTGAGGATGTCATCTTGAGCTCTGGGAAACATTTTTCACCATTTCCTGTCATTTTATAGACCAAACACCTAATCAGTTAATCAAGAAAATAATTGACAGATTAATCAACAATGAAAATAATAATTAGTTGCAGCTGCAGTGTTGACACACACCTCCATACTGGGTTGCGTGCCGACGTTCATCTACTTTAGACAAACTATCCAAACTATCCCTTTAAAACACGACAGAGACTGCACTGCAAGCTGCAAAGGACAGCTATTTTCAATTTAAGCTTGCTCTCCCACACACAGAAGACTGTAGTAACACTGACACAGTCACACACTCCAACCACAACAGTGAGTCAGCGGACTCACACACCAACGAACACCTCTGTCAGCAAACACACACACACACACACACACACACACACACACACACACACACACACATTCTTTGCTGGCGAGGACGCCTGGAGAAGTTTCCGTCCACCTGGGTCACTTTCCGTTTGTCCTGCTGTCTGTCTCTCTGTCTGTCTCTGTGTCATGTGTCAGTTCTCAGGCTTTATCGTCACAGAAATTATGCTTGTCAGGAGGAAGGAGGAGAGATTTGATGACTAATCTGTTATTTGTAGTTCAACAAAACTGGAGTGATTTGCTGACGTCTGTGATGTTTTCATTGTTTCCCACTGTCTTTTTTGATGTACAGTCTTATATAACATGCTTCCATTCCCTTTGATTTGTCACGATTATTTTGAGCAACTAGGCAACAAAGAAAGGTACAAAACAATGTGTCACTGTATCATTTTATATAACTTAAAAAATGGGGAATGTTTTGTACTATTTCATAAATCTTTTCTACAACGTAGGTGCATCGAATTAATGGCTGTATAGAGACTTAAGGTTAAATGAATGGATATAATTTTTTAATTAATCTGTAGTTTATTTTCTTGATTAATCAATCAGCCTGTAAGATGTCAGAAAATGGCTGTCACAGTTTCTTACAGCCCGAGGTGATGCTCTCTAGTTGCTTTTTTTCCTTTTTCCTTTCCTGTTTCCTGTACTTAAATGTGCTATGTGTGAGACTAGTCTGTTGAAAAGAAAACCAAATTTTGAAGATGATTTAAAATGTCGCTGGGGGATGATCTGTGAACGCCACATACTCCTGTCAAGGGGTGTCATGATTTCAATTCTAAATTGAAAATTAATCAAAATGAGCTAAATGGATCAAAATCAAAAGCAGGATCTGCAATTCTCTCTTTTTTATCCTCTTCACACCTGCCTACTTGCACACATCAGGTGTGTGATGACATATTGTGGTCATTTTATTATTTATTACAGTAAGATTATTACAGATTTCTCAGCAAAACACTAGCTAGCTGATCTACATCAATCATTTGCTAGCTAGTTGGCTAATGTTTTGCTCTGTAGCCAAATGACAGCTAACTAGCTAGCTAATCTGCATCGTTACTATTAGCTTGCTGTAACTAGGTAGATAACAATTGATAAAGATCAGCTAGCTAATTAGCTAGTGTTTTGCTAACATTAACTAACTTAACATGTAACTATTCTTACTGTTACAGGTCCCCCAGCAACATCTCTCAAAATTTGTTTTTCTTATCAACATCTAGAAGCTGATAGTCCAGACAGGAAACAAGACAATTGACTGCTAACAGAATGAAAAGGGGAGACTAGGGAAGGGTCAATTGAGAGGCTGGATCTAGGTTGTATTTGGCATTTTTGCTTGAAAAATGACAAAATATTTGCAGATTCACTTTCTGTAGATTGTCTAAT
>JAJHUR010136324.1:7888-38171 GCA_027495735.1 Lutjanus campechanus | reverse complement strand
TATGTACGTCAGGCAGACGTATACTGCAAGCTTCTGCGCCCTGCTTTGCGGCAAGCCAAGAACAAACTTCTCATCATCTGAAGGCAGCTTCACCCCCTGTTGTTCCACTTTCCTTTCTTGTGGTAGAAAATGTATAAAACCGTTTATCAGATGTACTTCCTCAGATGTGTCAGACAACTGTTTAGTGGGATTAAAACTTTGGGTGTGAAAACATCTATCAGATATGATGTTTATAAAAGGCAACGAAAAGGAAATGAATAAGTGTGAGAACAGTGGCTGCATTTAAGTGTGGAAATCTCCGTGACATGTTTGTGTTCTGGTATTAAAAGCTGTATTCTGTATCTCCGCTTTAAAAGATTCACACTCTTGGTGATGTTAATGACGATCGATTTTGTCTGCTCATTTATTGTCTCTGTTGCATATTTCAGAGCTGATGCTTCATGATGTAGAGAACATCTCAAGGCCTTTACTTTTCTATTGTAGCTTCACTGAAGTGACTGAAGAAGAACTTGAAGTACACACAAAAATGGTAACTCTGCTCTGATTACAAATTCCTGTCATAAATTCAGCAAAGCTTTAGAACACAACCCCCAACGTGCATCATATTTCTTCCCAATTTATGGCATAAATTTGTTTTGAGCTGATGGTGTATCTGTGAAGTAAGCACTGATACATGCATGCAGGTACAGAAAAAATATTTGTGAAGTTAGGGAATAGGGAAGTAAGATCTGTGTTCTTTAACTAACTATTCTGCTATTATGGTGCGCAGTACGACCTACTGTGCAGCAAAACTAGAAGTTTATAGCATTTTATAAAGGGAGATACTATCTGCATCCAGGATGGAATAGCCACTGTGGCTATTTGTACCCAGGTGTAAATAGCCTAGCATGGCAGGGTCAAATACCCAGGTGTCCATAGCCAATGATGCTATTTACATCCACATAGCAGTTTCTAACCATGATCTTATCTTAAACCTAATCAAGTAGTTCTGTTGCCAAACCTAACCAAACTGTGACTGAAAACTGAAAATAATACAAAAATGGTAAATAATAAAGCAACTAAGTATAAAAACTGATTTCACAATTTCACACTAGACTCTAATCCTTTTCTCCCAGGACACGACTCAAACCCCTCATGTGTGTGGAATCTCTCCCTGGTGCAAATAGACACTGCATTTTCAAAATCTTTTTTTTTTTTTTCAAACTTGGCATTATACTACTTGGCTTCACTGTAAAGGCACAGATGCTGACAAAATGAGGGCAGCATAGTTCCTAAATAACTGTTGGGTACATTTGTGTTCTAACTTTGGATCAAACAAGGAAAAGACTATTGCCAGGAACATACTGTAGCCCTAAAGACCATATTTATATTTATATTTCATGTTCAAGTTCAACTTAATTTGTCCCCAATGGGCAAATGATTTTGCAGCTTAAAGGGCAACATTAGAAACACACATGGATAACAATAGGAAACATCAACAGTAACACATGAAGGGGTAACAGATTCAGCATGGCATTAATGGACAGCATAATCATCAAAGAACAACAACTAAAACACTGATGACTAAGCTGGCATACCTCCACATAATATATGACCAGCATATCATTAGAAAACATCAACAAAAGTTGTCCAGCGATGGCAATATATAAACAAAACATCATTCTACTAATAGAGCTACAGAGTCAAGATGAGCCAGCTATCTCCTATTTCCTGCGTTAAGGAGGATAATGGCTGCGGGGATGAATGCATGTTTGTTTGTTTGTTTGTTTGTGAGGGGAATCTGAAGCAGCTGCCAGAGGGTAAGGACTGAAACTCTTGATGAGGAGGGTGGGTGTAGCCAGACAGGATGGAATTTGCCCTCTTCACCACCTGACTGTGGTACAAAAGAGACAGGCTACTCTGCTGGACTCCTATAATCATGCTCACTGTTTTAGCCAGTGCATTCTTGGATTTGATATTTAGACCTCCAGACCAACCGTTGAGGGAAAATGCGAACATTGATTCTATGAACAGTTTGCAGAAGAGGGTCATCAGGAACCTACATCAAACTAAGCGAGTTTAAAAAGGCAGAAGAGCCGTCGTTGACCTTCCCTACACACCATTTCAGTATTATTTTACTCTATCTGATGTAAAGTTGGCTTGTACTTACAGTATGGAATACAACACTGTTCTTGTATCTGGAGCGGACTTCAGAAACCTGAAGTTCAGTTTTATGTGCATTAAAACATCACAGTTGTAAGCTATCAAGGATATGGTCGAACAGACTCAAATCTGCTGGAAGGGCAACTGCTCGGAGCCCCAGCATCAGTCGTGGGGTGAGTATTCTGTCGTTTCATAAAGGTGTTAGCTGGTGCTTAAAGTGTCAAAACTCTGGCTAACTTTACTAAACCAAGGTAGTCATGACAAGGAGCTAACATTGTAACCGTTGCATGCGTAGCTTTAGCGTAACTTTACAGCTCGTCTGTGGATGTCAACTACGGCCGTTGCAGTTAGTGCAATGTTTGATAGACCTAGCAACTCGAAACTTAACAAACCAACATTTTAAACATTCATTTTGTTTGAAGGGGATGACGTAAAGAGCTAACGTTAAAGGTCAAAGCAGGCACTCTCATTCACAGCTCCTCTTGTCTGATGTTATCAGTAACACGAGTTTATTAACTAGTTGGAAAATTTCCTCACTGTTTCACTCTGTTTAATGCAATCCACCATAAATAATAGCTTATTTTTATTAACTCATATTTATTCATCCATTTAGATCATTTTTGTTTTGTTAGTAGCATGAGGGGACTACAACTGACATTTCCCGTAACGTGTCCCTTAACAACAATCTCCATGGAAGGCAGTCTCAGCTGCCACACACTTGTGACCTGTGTGCGGCTCTCAAGGATGACTCATTTCAGAATGGATACCTGGTAGTTAAAAACACTTCCCTTGTACCTGCATGTATGTGCTGCACTGGTACATCGCTCATACGCCATTCGTTGTGGGGTGTAATTTCAAGCTTGACCAGAAATTCCTCTCATTCCCTCACTAGGAGTTGACACCAGTCCCCTCATGTAAATAAACCACGGCAAAAATATTACCCTTTCACAGAGTTAAACACCACCATGCTGTAGTTATCCACCTCTCTGTCAGTTTGAGGTGGCAGAGAGGTGGACGACTTGGAGCGGAAATGTACCAATTAAACAGCGAGATGTTGTCTCATACATATGGAGGATGGACTACATTTCGTCGAGCTGACAGACTTAATCTGCTGGGGCAGGCAAGGTGGGATTCAGGGTCAGTGGTGGAGCATAAAAGGGCTGCGTCTCGATTCATGATGTCACGGCTGCATTTCAGGTTTACGATTCTGCTCCTCTCTCCAGCAGGATATTTGGCTTCGTCTTGGTACAGGTAATTAGATATATAAAGCTTTCTTAGCTTTGTTGTCCCTGAGCTTTTCTGAGTTGAGTGCAGAGGAAGTGTCTTAACCTTGGGCAACATATAACAGCAGTTACACCTTACTTTAAACTGACACTGCCAGCAGCAGAAACCCCGGTTCAGTAAAGATTATGTTCGCTAATAATAAATATGTCTCATCAGGGAATTGAAGCAACAGCAGTTTGCAATAATGAGCTTCATACTGCGTGTTTATTGTAGTCTTTAAATGGAGGCCGAACTCACTTAGTGTGTTTATGTGCACATTAATATCCTTGTTATTATTTTGTAGAATACCAGTCATATGTTTTTGCATACATAAACATTATTATCCTAGTTTCAGAAACCTGGATAAGCATTTAACCTATTTTTTATATAGCTAATATGTTAGCTGGCATTAGTGGTGTCACAGTATTGCTATTCAAAACATGAAATATTGACATTATGTTAAAAATACACATATGACAATATCATGTAAATAGTCCAGTGCTTCTTAAACATACTGTATGCTTTTAAATCATTTTCGCACAAGAACTTCGAGCTGCAGCTGCTCCTGTTGGAGCTACTTTGTTCCTGCATTGGCACAAAGACAATATGTGAATCTGCTCCCACTGATTTTAAAAAAAATTTTCATTCATTCTTCAATCTATAAAAACGAACAGTCTCAGGCGAGTTTTAACTTTCTCTCCCACTTGGGAGTCTGCTAATATGCTAATCGCGTTTCTTCAGAAACTTAATTTTATGAATTGACTGAACTTTGTACAGCACATTTATTCAACTCATCATTTCAAGTCAAAATTCTTCAAGTTAGAAGATCTCGTGTTTGTAAGTTCTGAAATTTTCTGGAAATGAATACTAGAAATTTCATTGTAAGTTTAATTAACTTGAATGAATAAAAATCTGATATTGTAACAACCCCAGCTGGAGTAGAACCTGAGGTAACGTGGCATGTGAACACCAACATCTTAATCAGTCTGCAAACATGTCCCCAGCTGGAGTTATTTAGGTGTTTGTCAGTAAAACATGGACGTGGACGTCATGATAAGAACAGTCTAGTTGCATGGTAGTAATGACCCTGAATTCAAACATTGTCCTAACGTCTGACCATAAGGAGGTGGAGACTCACATCATAATTATTGAGGGCTTCCTGCTTGACCGACTGACCTTTGATTGATGTACTGAACCAACATTACTTTATTTTCGTCCCATATGAAGAATGCATAAAAGAGGAGTTGCTCTAAGAATTACCCCCCTGGGGCCTGTTTCATGTCTGTACCATGTATTTAAACAGAAATTCTCACCCTCTAACACAGAGGATGAACTGTGTTGTTGCTCTCATCATTTATTACTGCTGATAAAAGGGGGAAACTTAAAGCAGAATGCAGAATGAAGAGTCGTGGCAGCCAGAAACAAAAAAAAGAAAAAAGAAAAAAAAGAAGAGAAACCAGGTCTCTTATAGCATATGCAAATTTCATATCCCGAAGAATAAGACTTAAATCAGGATACTAGTGTCTATGTAAATGTGCAACTAATGCAAGAGCAACTAATTGATTCTCTCTGTGCAGTTCAGGTCTGATGACCTTCATTAAAGCATCTACGAACAGGATCATCACAAAAACATCCATCTAATAGCTATTACTGCTTTCTCAGCTCGTAAAAGCAACATAACATTCCTCTCCTTAACAGAGTCTTTACTTCCCAGTGGCTGGTCGATTACATGTTAGTTTGAAGTATCTAATTATGGGTAAAAGCACAAACAGAGATTCTCTGTCGGAGCAGGACAATTAGTTAAGTGGATGGTAAGGATCCAGCTCACACTAATTTTAATATTTGATCAGCTGCCAGACATACAACAAGGACATTCCTCTAAAACATAACAATGGGAGCAATTAGACAGTTTCACTGGAGTCTGCATATGGCACAGACAGAGTTTCCCAGTTCCCCCATAAGGCATATTAATATCTTAAAAGGATAAAGAAGGAGACGATTAGACATCATATAGTCCTTAAAATACACATTAGTGCTGCAGGAGCAAGTCTGCTAAACCTTTCATTTGTTCTTCTTAGCAAATGCATTGTCTAAAATAGCAGCTGATGAATTGTAGGAATAAAGTGAAATTAAATTCAACATAAAAATTAGCATATTACTTATTTTGTTTGAGGCGATGCAATCAATATTTTTGAAAATGAATGTGAGCCAGGAACAAGAAAAGTTGGCTTTTTGTTTATTGCTCACATTAATTTTTATCATTGTAACTGACAACAAATAGGCAGCTGACTTCTGGACATACTGAGAGTTTTCTTTTCCAAAGGTGTGTCTTGCTCTTACAGGTACCACTTCATCCAGGTTGTATTACAGTTTTTTTTATACACTGTAACATGCATTTTTCAACGCTGAGTTCACTTTTTCATAACTCTGCTTCACTCGGCACAACAGAACGCTATCATTGCTTTGACAAAAAATGCATTGAATGACCACATCTTTCAAAACTCAACCACCACCGCAACGCTGTATATTTACAGCTCGTTCTCACCCTCAATATATCAAATACAGCAGCTTGGTCGGTGCCCCTATGATTCAAAATACGACACTGTAGGTACCCCTCTAACATCATTCTGGAGGCGTCCCTCTAGCATTATGTTTTTACGTGCCATCGGAGTCAGTAGATGTAATATATAAAAAGTGATAAAGCCCAAGATGGAGGAGGTGGAATGGAAAAATCGGTCAAAGAAACACAGGACTTTCACTCAGGAGTACGGGTTGATCTATCTATCTAATTAAAAAATGCACATGTGAAAATTAGCAAATTGTCAAGCGCAGCACTGATGTCCAAG
The DNA here is from genome assembly GCA_027495735.1 of Lutjanus campechanus. Classification (NCBI taxonomy): domain Eukaryota; kingdom Metazoa; phylum Chordata; class Actinopteri; order Lutjaniformes; family Lutjanidae; genus Lutjanus; species Lutjanus campechanus. The sequence continues at coordinate 31,920 of JAJHUR010136324.1, read as the reverse complement.
TGCAAGTAAATGCAGCATGAGATGATTCTCCCATGGACCGTTTAAGTTTGTGTTGTGAGTTCGTCACACCACAGAAATGTGTTATTAACCACCCAGAAAAATTTGAATAACAAAGTATTTAAAATTAAGTCTTTAAAATCAGCAGTTTGCTGTGAATTGCTGGGATCGTGTCCGCTCCTCTGTCACAGTGTCAAACACCACCACAACCTGAAAGATGGACGCTCTGTCTCGCAGTTTTACTGCACTTGGACAGACATGTTTGAGCCACCAGAGCCGGAGGACAGTGACCTGTCAGCTCATTCGAGAATCAACTCGCTCCTCTCAGTTTACAGCAGAATGTTTTTTTCTTCTTTGTTGGGTTGCTGGAACTGAAGTGAGCTTAAGTGAACTGCTGGGCTGATTTGGACTAAGAGAGTTGCTGGAGGTACATTCATAACTTGCCGTTTGGGAGGGTAGAGGGTGGTGTCATTTGGCTTATATAGTATAGTGTTAGGGGACTATGGTGAGCTATATTTCAGGTCCGCCCAAAAAATCCTGAATGCAGAAACCGTGAACAACAGGGACTACTCTCTAACATGTCTGAATTCTCTTTACAAAGACTTGAAGTTTAAATTTCACCCAGCCATGCTGTCCAGTGGGTGGCCTCTCTCAGTCCCAGCTACTCACAATGACTGCTGATGGCTTTTTTCCTGCTAAATGTGTGTGCAGGGTCTTCAGCTTCCACTATATGAAATGGCCGCAGGCACAGATAGATAGTGGTGGGGTTATTTTGTTGAAGCGTGTTTTGTTACTAGTAATAGAAGCTTGTGATTAATTGTGTTAGGGACAAATTAAACCTGACTAAACCCAAACATTCACTGAGTGGCTCCAGTTGCTTGCAGCTACTATCATCTCTGAAACTGCAGACAAACATGTTGAAACTTCTAATCAGTCGTGCAAGTGCAACATACAAAATCAACCGGTTTTAAAAGCTCTAAAACCACTCAATACAAGCCCCAAACAAAAGACAAATTAGTCAGCAAAGCAGTGACAATTCATTCAAAGCCTGGTACCTGAGAGTTTTCACTTTTATCACATCTTCAAATTGAACCTCAGAGGAAAAGACTTTTGCCTTTTAATTAGCATTACTGGATAAACACTAAATGTCTTGGCAACATTAATGGGTTCCTTCACAAAGTACGTGACTCTGTTGGTTTTTATATGTAGGTCTCTACCTTGGAGCCAAACCCTTGCACTGACATAATTACTGATCACTTTGAATCTTATTTCAGAATCTGTTGGGAAAAGCTACAAAGAGAGGGATTAAAGGTGTCCCCTTTACTGTCTGTCTGTAGGTTTGAAAATAAAACAATTTATTGATTTCTAATGCCGCTTGTAGATATTTCGACAGCTGTGTGATCTTTTCATAAACCTAACCAAGTCATTTTTGTGCCTTTACTTTGAAAGTATATCCAGGCGTTGCATATTTATCATCACTAACTTGAACAAAAGTGACACTAGAGGAGTACCTACTGCATCATGGTTTGAAGCATACAGGGCCAGAGACCATTCTGTTACATTCTGCCACATCTACATCTAAAAAGAAATAAATATGCATAAATTCCTAATATGTTGAGTGAAGTTTCACTTTCTTCCACATCAGCCCCTTCAAGGAAGGAATCCTGTATGTCTGGACATATCTATAGAAGATTAACAGGGATCGATCAGGCATATTGCAGGAGAAGACATGAGCGGTGATGTTTAACTTGTGGCCAAATGCAGAAGGCTTGTGAACGTGATATCCAAAGAACGCCTTGAGTGAATTTCTTCAAACTTGTCACAAATGTTCGCTTGGACTCATGGATGACGTGATGAGACTTTGGTGGTCAAATGTCACTGTGACCTCAAAAAAACATGTCTTTGGCCATAACTCAAGAAATCATACGCACATTATGACAACATTTAACACAAATGTCTAATAGGATGGTAGCAGCGCTGGAGCGTGACTACTTACAAATAACTAGTTATATGTAATTAAATTACAAAATAAATGTAATTGTAATCTCTTACAGTGACTGACTACTTAATATGTAATTACAGTAAATCACAGTTATGAATCAAATGTTGGTGATTACAAAGGGGTGACGTCCAAATATTCTTTTCAGGTTGCCTGGTAAAGATCTGCACTCGACTGAGAAACCTATTTTTGCATTGTATTACTGGAATTACTGTAGTTTTATTGAATGCACTTTCATTCTATGCAAAAAAATAAAAACCTGTTGCAGTATTTTTTATTCATGTCTTGCTGTGAGGTTGCACTATCTGTGTAATAAAGAAGTGACTTTCTTTTTAGGTCAGCTGCATCTTTGTTTATGATAAATACTTCTACAAAGACAACTGTGACACATACTCTAATATTATCCTTAATCAGGTCATTGTTTAATCTTGACAAAGTTGGCAGACATACTGTATGTTGTCAATGTTTTGGTACAGCAGTTGATCCTGGGATGTGTATGTGACGTGTTTTGGTGGAATTAGTGGCTGGGTCTGATATTTCTTGGGCTGAGCTGCATTTCGATTGTAAGAACTGTGCGAAGGAGCTTTGAAAAGGCGTCCTCATTATAGAGGAATGTGTGTTACCAATTGTAAGAAACTGTCACGTACAAACTAGAGGACCGACTGTGAGAGACAGTGGCGCTTATTTGCTATCACAACTGGCCTTTAAAAAGAAATCATTTCAAAGCAGAAGTGGCATTTCTCTGTTGGTTATCCTGGAGGATTGACCTGTAAAGCAGCTCAGGTGGAAACCTGCGAGTGTAGGTGCTTGACGGGCACCAGTATATTAAAAAATGTCATTTGAAGAAGAAAACTACTCCATGTACCTATATGGACACATTGCATATTCCTTCAATATATTCAGTGGCGCCTGGTGCTCTCAGTGCGTCCTTTTGTGTGAGGTCTTCCGTGAAGAGGATCAGTCATGCCTCAGCCCAGGCTCACAAAAGAAAACGGAGCACCAGCACCAAATTTAGACATGCTGCCAGATGTTTTGGTGAAGGAATAGTCTCCGGTTGTCCCCGTCTTATTGGCTGGGTATTAGAGTGAATCAGCTGTCATGCTTTTCACTCCCACTCTGAGACAAGTGGAGACGGGGCAGGGAAGCAATGAATAGTCAAATAACCTTCAGCGGGGCAAATGGTAATGTGAAATACTCTGCACAACAGGGTCACAGGAATCTCACCCATGCGGTTAATAGGAGTGACAGGAATGGGTTGACAGTCAAGCTGCATGCTGCTGTTGTCCAAGTCAAAACAATATTTTACCGGTGGTCAGGGAATACAGAGAAAGGGAGGAGGCAAGACTTGTGGATGAGTGGGAGTTGGAAGCTAAAAGCACCCTTGATACTTGCACAAGGATACTTTAAGTAGAAGGAAGTTCAAACCAGGAAAAAACTTGTTTGAAAATTCTTTGTGGCCTAATTGTTTGCACTTAATAATTTCTTCTAATTAGGACCCTTGTTGCCTCTGGCAGATTGGAAAGGAAAATCAATTTGAGCAATCATTTTTACAGCTTTTATAGCTGTTTTGTCTCATAGGTGTCAGTGCTGAAAAGCGCAGTCACTAATTACTGTTGTGTGTGATGTGTAGGCAGCTCTCTGTGTGTGTGTGCGTGTGTGCATGCTGTTTTTAAATCATTGTTGTGACTGTCTGCACACGTGCTTTCACAGTACGTTTCTATAATTACGGTACATCAAATTCTGCAGAGACTTTTGTTGTATTGAGAGAACAATTAAAAGTTACAAAAGCAGAGAAATTACAAAACATTTTCTATCATCTATGATAGGTGCAGAGTTTTTAAAAGCAATGTGTTGTTTTCTGAAAATGAAATTGCCTCAACATTTAAGCTCTACTCAGTCGTAGGCCTTAACGCTGCTGGATAGATTAGTAGCTGTCTCGTGGGGATTTAAGGTAAGGTGAGTAGAAATTAAGTATTAGGGCTGCATGTTTTAGCAGTGAAATTATGTGCAAATTAATCAATTAACATTATTTTCCTCTAAAGCAGAAATTGCTCAAGATATCTAAATTCTACTGTGTGTACCTTAGGCACTGAAAATGTCGGAGCCCTCCCCCCTTTTCAACTCTGCATCCCTTCCCTAGGCGGGGGGGATCGCAGGAAGCACGGACGGGATTGTTCACATTTGAGTTCACATCCCAGCCCTAGCCTGACGATCTGGGATCTGAACTCACCCTATATCTCCTGGTTCTTGATTGCAGCTGCGCCGAGGCCAGAGGCACGCCGGCAGCCATGCTGGGCGGACTGGTCCCTTCCTCAGCTGATGGGAAACCCTGTAGGTGAAACACCTACTAAGGTTGAGTGGCATGGCTCTCTCACAGGGCAAGAAAACAAAAGAGAAGAAAATACACCCACTGCTAGAAAATCTGCATTCTATCAAATACTGTGTTGGTAATAGTTAATATTTAAGTGGACGAGTTGGTACAGGGAAATGTACTTCAGACTAAGTTGCTGATGCATGAGTTATACCAGCATTAGATTCAACAAATGGCATGCTGACATTGCACTGCAGTCAGCTGCTTTGTGAATGCACAATACCACTTGCATGACAATGACTGACCTATTGCATGATGGGATTTTCAGCATAATGAAACTGGAAAATTAGCCAAGTGTTGGTTGATGCCAAACTACGTATATCAATCCATCAATTCCTTATTCAGACATACACAGCTGAGCAGTGTAAGACCTTACAAAGGAATGTGTTAGAGTACTCATATTACTTTTGTGTTGTAACAAGCAATGCAACATGTTTGCATCAGTTTAGACAATCAGTTATTTTGTAATGTTTTCAAATCTGTTACCGATATAATGCCTGCCTGCGGACTCTGATGGTGACTTTCTTTGCATTTAAGACAGAGGACAGACACAGCCTTAAAATGTTGTCAGAAACATATTTTAGTGCCCTGTTAAGCTATAAGACGAGAAAGATTGTAACCAGATGGCCGCCATTTTGGCTCTCGTGTCTAGATGAGAACACCGGAAACCATGAAAGATCTTGTGAGGGTGATCGTTTTAACCCAAACTATGACCTCTCCCTAAACCTAACCAAGTATTTTCTGTCCATAAACCTACCCAGATCTTAAACAAAATGTTGCCACATTATAAAACAGAATTTGTTTGTACAGTGTGCACAGTGAATAAACAACATGTACATGACTTTCACAAATCTAGGGTTCCCTTCTTGACACAACTGTTTCCAATAAAAACTGTTAATCTCAATATTCTGTTACTTCATCACCTATTTTGCCTAAAATGTTTTTAGAAACATAGTGTACTGTTTAGCTAGCAAATTTACTCAACAACCCACCAAGTTGAAAATGGACAGGGGGAAGAGGGACTCACATGCACAAACATGCACGCACACGTGCACAAACATGCACATGTGGCTGGCCCGGCTAAACACATACGCTCAGATAACATAACTACAGGGACTGTGACTTTATTCTCTGCTCAAGACATCATTACTCCACTATCTACACATAGCAAATAGTTGTTTGCTAACAGCTAATGAGGATGAATGTTGTATTTAGCACCTTTAAGCATGTTGAAACATGATATACTGTACACAATACAGTGTTTTCATACAGGCAGATGTGTCAGATTGTCAGGACAATATCATCAATAATGCAAGGCATTGCAAAGGGGTTTTAATTTTTGGTGATGCAAAAGTACTCTAATGAGTTACTTTTCACAGTAGGTAACGCTGTAACATAATAAGTTACTTTTTAACAGGAGTAATCTTATCCATCCAAGCTTCCCAGAAGCTCTGCACTGATCACATCTCTCCTGCTATCATTCTGAGATGCTGCGTCTCTGTCTTTCTTCTCCATCATCTGCTAGTGAATGTAAATGCAAACGTCTGCACTATGTAGCACAATCACCACCAAGGAAATGCCAATGAGGCCCACACCAAAGGTTAACCTGTCGGCATCTCTAAACGGGGGTCTTCATGCGGGTACTGACGACCTTTGATTTCCTTGAACACCGCGGGGTTTCCGAAGCTTTCATGTCCTCACTGAAGAGACCCAACCTTCCTGCAGGATGTGGACGGAGATATTAGGGTTCCTTGTGTGGTCTGAGATAGGGGAGGGGGATCATCCTGCACAACAGATTTCCTCTCTCCTTATTTCTATCATGTCATTTTGACTAAAATAGTCAATAAGAACAAATTAATGTTTTTTTTTTTCTTCCTCAAGTACAAAGAAATGTCCTTCACTCTCCGGGCCCTCCAGTCAAGGTTAGCAGGAGGGTGAGCTGCTCTATTGATGGACTTGATCTCACATCAAACTGTGAGGCTTATGCACTCACGGCGGCCCTTACAAAATCTGTGGGCTTGCATCCCAATGCAGGGCTGAGCTTGATGCTGTCTGACGTGCAAACACACCAATCAGGACAGATTAAGTACATAGGTTTTAAATGGGCTGAGCTCTCACACACCTTATTAGCAGCAACACTATGTCACTTCCATCCTGACGTGCCAATGTATAATGCATAATGTATGATATTCTCATTATCTTGATTATTATTTTTTGATTAACCAACTAATCATTTAATATAAACAATGTTTCTAGAGCCCTGGGTAATATCTTCAAATTGCTTTTTGTCCAATTAACAATTCAAATCCCAAAGGCGTTCAATTTACCGTAATGTAAAACACAAGGAAGCAGCATTTCAACAGGACGAACCAGCAATAATTGGCATTTTTCTTGCCTTAAATGTTTAATTGCATTTCTAAATTGCTGTTGATTCATTTTAATGTCAGCTGACTAATCAGTTAATCAGTTGTTTCGGCACTCACATAATGACCCCTACTAGAAGCATAAAATTCCATGTTAATAATGGAAAACCAGAACGCTAGGACTCGCCACTCATCTAGCTGAAGGTACTCGAGGCAGATATATGCCACTGAAAATGAAAAGCAATTTAAAAAAAGGTTTTAGATTACTGAATCCCTAACTTTTTCCTTACGGCTCTTTCGGTTTTGTCTGATTTCTTCCACAGATAAACTGCAGCTGAATGGTTCATAATGACGCGTGTTTACATGTTATTTGGCGTAAGTCACCGTGTTGCTCCCTGCCTGCTTCAATTTGTGTCAGTGACGTGACATGCTAATATTCACAGGTGCGATTTTCCAACACCTTTCAGCAGTGATTTCTTTGCTTTGCCTTGAAGTCATTATGAAACAAAACTGAAACAATAGCACTACAGCTTACGAAACATTTTACGGAGCCCGAGGCCTTGCGTGGCTGCTAAAGAGAAGAAGAGAAGGAGACTAGGGCCCGACCGATACTGAGACAGTATTGCTTCACACTGATTGAAATCACAACCTGACTTCATACTAATTTAGTCAGGTCATGATGTTTATGTAAAGCAGTTTGCTCGTGGGAGTAACTGGGGATTTGTTAAACCCAAAATGAAACTTGAAAATCATGTTCAGTTCCAACTACTCTGCAAAAGAGATTTTAGTTTGTAAACAGGCTTGATCAGGCAGGTTCATGTTTCTCTGATGGTGCTAGTTAGCCTGTACATTTCCCTTACTTTAAAGCTGCACAAATCAATATTTTTATATCGATAATGGGTCAAATAACTCACAACACATCCACAAAGAATTATCACAGACTCTGCAGTTCCCCTCAGCTTATCGAACATTTTAGCATTTTTCAGCTAATTGTTTTGGTTTTATGTGCAGCAACTTTACTGTTTGGTTAAAGGGAAAATAAAATACATTTTTTTTAAAATTCTCTAGCCTGCAGCGCTATTTTTCCATCAAGATTGTTTTGGAGTGAGTTGCTCAGTTTTGAAGATATTGACCATAGAGATGTCTGCCAGTTTCACAGCTCACAGCAAGGGATGTGTGGATTATCTTGAGTAACTGGGTCATGATTTTTGGAAACAGACATTACCATTTGAGTTTTTCAAATGTATTTTTTGGCACTTTGAGCACCACAAGCCTGGTGCCGTTTATTCCATTATATTCAAGAGTAGGCAGACGTCTCCACGGCTGATATATCCAAAACTCTGCAACTCACAACAAAACAATCTGGATGTATAAATAGAATCACAGGCTCTTTGACTGTCAGTGCTCTCATCAGTCTCATCCCAGGGCCACACTGCAGCAGTTGCTGGCGAAAAAGCTCTTTAAGCTAGCTGTATGCTACCTGTGCAACACCAAACAGCCGACAGACAAAGTTAGCCGATGAACATACTGTAGAGGAGCAATTAGAGCCAAATATTTCCAAAAACAGAGCAGAAAGGGTGAAGACACACAACTCTGAATGGATGCTGGATGCGTAAAAAGGCACCTTTGCTAATACATTCATAATATGTCAAGGTTGTGTTTACAGCTTGTCCAAGAGGACAAAAAAGCAAACAAAGGAGGCAATATATACTGCTTTAACTGAATGGTTTTGTTGACCTTAACCAGTAAGTTTTCTTTACAAAACATTTCCAAAGCATTTTTAATGCCAAATAGTGGCAATATGTTCAATCTTATATATCTTTATCAGGCTGGAGGAATGAAATACCCATGCTTTCATAGAGCAAGGACAGGGCGCAGACTTGAATGAAATAAATAATTGTTGGTGAAGTTTGTTATTTTTAGTTTTATGTTGGGTAAAATTCTGAAATGAAATGTTTTGTCAGGCCTGTATGAACTGAAGGTTCCTTGATGTAACATTACATAGCTGTTTCATCTCCTTCTCATTAAGATTTACACATTGTTTGATGTCTGGTATCTCCACAGTGGTTAGCAATAGCTACAGCTGAATGGTCCAGCTGACGGTGCTAATTGATTTTGAATATTCTTTTTAAATATTACTTTCAAGTAGTCATTTTGTTCTGGAGTGTGTGTTTCATTTCAAGCTGCACACAAAAGATGACTGAGAGGTTGCTCCTCTTTACTGCACCTGATTGGGGGAAGTGATTTCTAACAGAGCTGCTCTTGGTTTGTGCATCAAATGTTTTTAACAGGCATTGTAACCACACGGTTGACATTTTTTGCGACCAAATTGCTGTGATAAAAACTCAGCAAAACCTGTATTTGGCTTTTTATCGCTATTCCACTGATTGAATAGAGTGTCTGATGACAATTTTATCCACTTTGTGGAAATGTTGTGAAATGATAATGTCTGAAAGCTGAGAAAAATCAGAAGTCGACTGGTGTGAAGCTCCTCTTTAGATATGACCTCAAGTGACACTTGACAAAAAAATCCATCATCCCTCTAACAGTTATATTTTTGTTGAATGGCAGAAACGTGGCAATAAAATTTATCTTTATGTTACCCGGACAATGTGTGTGACTGCCTGGTTGAGTTGCCTGTTTAGGGCACACTGACCCTGGAACCTTTCTATAATGATAAATCACTGAAACACTGAATGCCTTTTCTTTGCGTTGAAAACTGTTATTGTCCTTGTTAGCATCAGAGCTGTTGCATGGGCTGTACAAAGTGCCTGCACTGGCCCTTGCACCCTATAGAGTGAATATGCCTGAGCCCCAGAACATGTGTTTTAATGTGATAGAGGATCTTTCTAACTGGAAGCAATGTAAGCAAACTTGTGCGGATGGAGGGCAAAACAACCGGAAGCAATGTTAACGGGCGAGCAAAAAGCTGACTGCTTTGGTTTTTCACAAGGAGGATGTCCTAATCTGCTCTGTGCATCAGCAAACAGTCTGAGCAACATGTCACTTGTTTGGAAAACACTCACTCTGGCTCTATTTCAGCAAAGTTTTTCACACTTCACACACTTCACCTCACCTCCAACCTAATTTATCTGGTCAGAATCGATGCTGACATCCTTGAAGTTTCTAATTCCTTTCCTCAAAGCAGTCAACAGGGAGGACAAGAGACTAAGGTTGAGAAGCGGCACCTTTTATATGATCCACAGCAGCGTTTTTATGGGAATATCACCAGAAAGGACGAGGTCTGGAAAGAAAACAGGGAGCTGCTGGGAGTTACAAGTAATTAAACTGTTCTCCAACTATACAGAAAGAAGACTGGCTATTGCACAGAGATTATGTGTGCAGTAATGCACTAAGAAGTAGAATATGTGTGTGTGTCCGAGATTCATGTGCACGTACGTGAGCAGGGTCTTGCACCCTACCTCCAGTGGCCCTGGTTACCATGGTTGTTAGCCATCCCATTAGCAATCTCATGATGCCTTAGGTTGAGTCTGTCGACCAATCAAAGGCTGTTTTTCTGACTTCTTGATCAATTAGAAGGTGAGTGGGCATGTGTGGCAGCACTTATTGCCACATGAACTCAAACTCACTGCACAATGGAATAACATGAGGATTAGAAGTAGGAGTAGAGTAGGAGTAGAATAATGTATATTGCACTGAAATGCTATTGTAAAGTTAAATTCTGTGACATTCAAAATGTATTATAATTTCTATTCATTTAGTTTTATTATTTTTTCATTTTATCACATTACTTTTATTTTTATTACATCGACTATTGCACTTTTAGACTGCTTTTATTGTGTTGGTTACAATAAGGCATTTTTTTTTTTTACATAAATTGACTGAAGATTGAATATTGTTGACATATTCTATCCTGTAATGTTTTTATATGAAAAACACAATTTTTATTTACACACACACACACACAGACAAAAGTAATGGTAGCTATTTGTAGAAAATAAAGAAAGAAAAAGAAACAAAAATGAAAAGAAAAAAGAAAAATGTTTCTGAATAGATCTGAGGTAAGACATAACATTTTTTTTAATGCAGTAAAGGATTAATTCATGTGTATAATAGATATCAAAAGCAACCTACAGTCCCCAACCTAAATTCAGCCCTGAACACTCTTAATTTAAATCACTAAAGTTGTTCCAAAAACACCATGAAGATTTCCATTGGATGTTTATAGCATTTGACCAACACAACTATAATGGACATACTGATAAATCTGCAAAGACACGAACAAAAGCCACGGTTAACAATAGAGCTATACCGTTGTTTAGGCTGCATTGTGTCATATTACATTTCAGTCACTTACAGCCCCAATCCACTGGTGAGGAATTTGAATGAGGAGGTTTCCTCATGGGCAGCAACAGTTTAAACACAGACTGTAGTTGTCATGCTCATAGTGTCATTTCAAATCAGGCAGCACTGTCATGCTCTGTAACAACGGCCGAGACAAAGGTCTGATGTGTAAAAACAGTGCTCCCTTTGCAGGAGACATGGGGAAACCGAATCTGCCAGCAATGACTCAGTGTCCACAAATCAAAGGATTAAAATACTGTTATAGCTTCTGTCAGTTTAGTAATGCTGGGTGAATGTTCATTTGACGGTGCAGGGAGGAGGAGGGGGAATGACATCACTCTGGGAGGCAGCCATCTTTGTGCCCTTGGCCAATAAACACATTTTCATGATATTTTTGCAGTATGCTAAGAACTGCTCACTCAATAACAGAGACCCCAACAACAAACCCCACCACCATCGAAGTCGACTGCTGTCATCAAGTTGCAAAGACCAAAATTTGTGTTTAAGCGTTTCTTTAAGACTGACCGGCCTTTGTTCACATGAGACGTGGCTGCGACCACAGATGACACCATGGATGAGAGCAGCCATACATCATGTCGCTGTCTTTAGAACGACCGTGCCTCTCTTTGTGTAAAAACAAGCACTGTAAAAGTGGCCAGTCAGTATGTGTCTGTGGCAAACACTTCATTACAAGTAAGTTAATGATGTTACTAAGTAAATTACATATATGCCGACTGTGCCTGTAGATCAAAGTGAGTCAGAAAAGAGTCTTTGTGATGGTGTAGCTAAAGTTTTTACTGAGAGAAAATGTCTCTCCCTTAAAACACCTGATTTTCGAATGAATCAAATCAAATCAAATCAAATCAAATCAAATTTTATTTATATAGCGCCAATTCACAACAAAGTTGTCTCAAGACACTTTACATATAGAGTAGGTCTAGACCACACTCTATAATCATATTTACATCCGACAATTGAAACAATCCCCACATGAGCAAGCACTTTGGCGACAGTGGCGAGGAAAAACTTCCTTTTAACAGGCAGAAACCTCGGACAGATCCAAGACACATGGTGGGCGGCGACCTGACGGCACCGGTCGGATTTGAGAGGGAAAAGGAGAATGGAGTTTGGTTCAACAATACCAAAACAGCAAAATAAACCAGGTTTTCACAATATATGAAGCCTCAGATGTCTGAAATAGATCATCCAAAGATAGTTGTACATCTCAGGTTCACACTGAAAGGGTCCCTATTTCTTTATTCTTTTCCGATGTAACAATATTGCTGATGTGCAAATACATAGCAAAACTGTTCCTTATAGACAAATCCGGCGAAGTACCAGAAGTTAACAAGCCGCGAAACGATGTCTAAGAAGTTGAGAAGAACCAGTGCAGAGCAGCTGCTCCGACAGTAGTGGCAAAAAAACCTTAATGCAAATTACACAAGCCTTCACTTCATGAAGGGTGCTGCTGTCTGAGACCGGACACTCTACGTAGATTCACTGAGTGTACAGAGGACCAACATTTTTGCAGTAAGTAGATCAAGAATATTAACAGAAAGGACTTTGTTCCTGACAATCTTGACAAATATGAATTAGTATATATTGTTAATATATATTACACAGTACTTCTCCTCTCCATTAACTAGTTTTGGCTGTCACAACCAACATCTAACTACTATGCAAAATTTGAAGAACACTAATATCGCCATCCAAAAAGGTACCTTCAGCAGTTACTGCGGGCCGCTGTTAGTTTACAGTCCATCCACGCCGTTACTGTCACCAGGCAACAGCCAGCACAGTGTCTAGAAGGGAACCCCAGACCCACGAGATCTCATGAGAGAGATCATTTTAACTGAAACCATGAAAAACCTTGTCAGAGTCTCGCAAATTTCGGGTTCTCTTCTCGACACAACCACTGCAGTAACAGCGGCACCGCTAGATGGCGTTGCACACAAAGCGGTCACAAGGTTTGTCAATAGCTAAATAGTGACGCAGTTTTCTTATTTTCTGCATTTAAACTAGCAAAGACCTCAGAATTTGCATTTGGCGCTAATCAAATAAGAGTGGTTGTTTTTGTCATCCAAAAAGGGGAGGGGCATGACAACGTTTTTAAAACCAGGAAAAGACATTTATTCCATATCACAATATAAAGATATCCAAAATCTAAGATGATTTATAGTCGGTTGGATTGATTGTCATTTATCACATGTCATGAACATGCAAGTCTAGTTAGGGGTGTTACTTTATATGAAACTGAAACATCTGAATATCCCAGACAGGCTGCCATGTAAGATGGTTGCTTTAGTGGGATCCAGACTTTGACTGTGACTGACTGAATCAACCTGGCAAGATGGAACCAACTCATGAGCATCAGTTGGGCCCTACAGCCCTTAAAAAGGTTTAAATGAGATCTTATCGTGAATATAAACTATTTTTATCACTATGCTATACGAAAAATATAAAAAAAATGCCGACAATCATACTGGAAACAGTGCTCCTCCTACTGAATGAGACAAGTACAGTGCATATTGGAAATGTTGAAGGAACATTTTATAGAGAGGCGAAGTCCCTCCCCTTCTGGTCGACTCCAAATGGATCTCACTTCAGAAAAAATATGAATGGTGGTTATTGGCGAGAGACGGTGCTGATTACGTATATTGTACAGGAAGAGAGATGTAGTTCACTGAGTGGTTTAATACTTAACTAAACTACACCAAACCTATGGCAAACTATGACTCTTTTGAACTGTAAACTTGTCTTTTAAATTCACAAATATATGTGTAATTCATCGTCTTTTGCCTTTCATCCGCCCAAAAAATTATTTGTCTCTTGCCACAGAGTACCGTTCATGTTTTTTCCAAAGTAAGGTCAAATGGGGCACGCCGGAAGGTGAGGGACTGTCTCTTATGTGGAAGAATAGAGCTCAACAATGGGGTTCCCAAGGTGAAAATCCCATTCGTATCCTGAATAGAGGACTTATATCATGAACCATAACATTGTAACCATCCAAGGTAGACTGACTACAAGCTATGAGATTGTGAAACGATGGCAGAAGGCCCTATGATATCAACCTTATTTTAAGAAAAACACGTTTTACCTGCAATGTTATGGCGAAGTACTACACTACCCACAATTCTAAAGTGTAACAGCATCGTCTCTGCTTGGTGGAGCTTGCTGTTACCATGGAAATATTTACAGCAGCTACGAATGCAGGCTGGCTAGCTGGATAGCTAGCATAATGCTGTTATTCTGGAGTAAATCTAATTTATATACACACACACAACACAAACTACAACATATTACGACATTGTTATTAACTATATAGACTCTTTAAGAAGAAGCAGTATCATTCACAACGGTTTATGAGTAGTTCCTTCACTCTTAAAATAATTATGTACACATTGTATTTTTTGCATTTTTATCAAAACCCGTTTTCCATTTTATTTTATTTTATTTTATTAGCTCTGGGTCAAATGTTTGGCTGGCTTGGGTCCAGGCGTGTAAACTTTTTAAATTGGGATTTCCTGGAGTGAATGTATGTGAAATTCACTTCCGGAACGTTGAAGAAGTGGGCGGTCATTGCTGAGCTCTATTTTGGCGTTACGTTGAATTATGTACAGTAAATTGAAGCGCCTGTTTCAAAGTAAGAAATAAATTGACAAATCTCTTTAAAAAAAAAGATCCAGGTTGGATCTCAAATCTCAAAACTCAAATCTTACCTTGAATTCTTCCAGGATTTTATACGTTTTTCCCCGGTACTCGCAAAAGTTTTTAACCTCCTTGCACTCGGGACAGCATCCATTGTGCTCCACTTTGGTGCACTTGGGGTGCAGTTTGGGGCACTCGGGCTGGTCGCACACGGGCCCGTCCTCCGTGCACACGCACGGACAGTTCGAGTGTCCCGGGTAGAAGCGCTCCCCGAGTTTGTAGACGAAGCCACTGTCGTCCACGCATCCTTTCCCCCGGTAGTCATCGAAGACGATGTTGTCTCCGGCGGTCCGCTCCGCCTCGTCTGCGGCGTAATCCTCGGGGTTACCCACCGAGGCCGGAGACACGGCGCTCAGGGCCAGCAAGAGGACGAAGGCGGCCGAGAGGAGAGGGCCCATCCTTCGCCGTGGCATCGATATCCACATTCAACAAGATTGTGTGGATGTCATCCCTAGGCTCCCGGTATCCTCTCCGGATCCGTCCTGCGCTTCATTATCATCATCATCATCATCACTTGAGGAAATGGGCTGCAGTGGAAAACATAAGAGGTGATATGATGGGTGATGATTCACTGCTGATGTTTTGCACAACCTCGTAAAGAAATAAATAAATACTTTTTATTGTTAGGCCTGTGTATATTTTATCTCACTGCTGCAACCAGTGTTTTTAAAGGGACGATGCAAGTTTCTTTAATTATTATTCTATCACACAGGCTTACTCAACAGGCTAATGCCATTATTCCTGACAAAAAACACAAACCTTTGTTAACATAAGAAGCGTGTGGTCTGTGCTGTGTGTGCGCTTGTGTGGTGGTGGTGGTGGTGGAGGAGGAGGTGGCGGTTGTGTGTGTGTGTGTGTGTGGGGGGGGTGTGTTGATTTTCATCTCTTCGTGCAAAATCTCAGCGACAGCTGAACGTCCAACAACAGAGGAAAAGGTTAAAACATCCATTATGTGAAGTGGGTGGAGTGGGCTCCTTACAGTATTCTTCTCCACATTCACTAAAACCCAACCTATTTGCGATTATTTGCACAATTTCAAACTCTATGGGAGCGACCAGAGACAACAGGTAGCTATTAGTCTGCTTCATATCCCCCTGAAGGCAATAATTATAGATTTTACAGCTCAAAAAATCCGATTTACAGTAACCTGTTCTTACTCAATCAGCCATGTAAATGTCCTGAATCATAGATGCGCAGTGATTTTAACCCAAAATGCATCACTCCTTCGTTAAGGGGGAAACCAGAGCAGAATACAGACAGTTAAGCAATATATAGATGAAAATAAATAGCCCCCTTTGGAATCGTTTGGTTTGTAAGTGCTGCGTGTTTTGACAGAAAAAAAGGGATGTATATTAATAAACGATAGGGCAAACTCACCGCGCTGAAATTGCTTGATATCCACTTAGTGTGAAGCCAGAGAGCCCAGCACACATAGAGAGGGCTAGAGCAGATTACAGATACCCGCCTAGCCTATTGGAAACTTCACTTTATCCACTGGGTAAATTCATCAGACTCCACAAGATACTATAATCCTCCCTCTCGGTCGTGATGACGGGTTTAAAAGCAATTGAACACAAGCCTTTTGGAGGTATGGTCCCCCCTTTCCAGCGCAAAGAAAATGATATCCACATAAAAGTAGGTCTGCTTCATGATTATCCTCATCGGACTCACCTTTTTGAGACAATATCACAGTTCACGTCCGAAGGCATGCGGTATGGACCGAGAAAAACAGCTAGAAAAAAAAAATCCTCTGTAGCGTTCCCTGAGAATCAATTCAATATTTCCCAACGAAGCAGGTGAGCATTAGAAAGCAGCAGTCAGTCTTGTTGCACATATGCGTGTGTATACATCCAGCAGTTGCATGAAAAATAAAAATCCAGCAGGGCAGAAGTATAAAAAATCAGACCAAACGGGATCGAAGCCAATCATTGTTTGATTTTTTTGCGCTTTTCGGCAGAGGTCGCATTCATCGTCAGCAGCAGGCGAGTCTGATGAGGAGGGAGCGCTCCGACTTTCAGCACCTTGGAGAGCGACTGTCTCCTGCGTCCTGCACTGAGCAGAGCGGAGCGGAGCGGAGCAGAGCGCCCCCCTGCTCTCCTCTCCCCCTCTCTGTCACCCCACAGACACAACAACGCTCACGTCCCACCATCCGGGGGCAACTCCGACTGCATCTCATGAACTGGTCCGGCAAGCGTTAAAGGGCTAAAATCAAGTCAAACGACGCAATGAGTGGTCATTAGTCAGAGAGGTTCCTAGAAGAGCAGCGGGTAGGCTTGGATGTGTCACATGTGCGCGAGTGTCTCTGTGTATGTTTGTGTCATTATGCGCCTGTGCGTACTTGCGCATGAGTGTCTTCACATATGACCCGCAGCATGTTTCCCTGAGTCACTCAGTATTTGCGGCGCAGTTCACAGACACATTTGTATTCAACACTGCAACGCAAAAAAAGAGGGGAGTCTGACTTCTCCTCAGCCCTTACAACAACAGAAAAATACAGTATGGCTTTGCAGAGCAGCATCAGCTTTGTTTTACAGATGGTAGCCCGTAGGGGCCACTGCCTGACTACATTCAGTCTGAGAGAACAGATGACTGAGTGAGACCCCCAAGACTAGCACTTAATTAGTTATTCCCATGAGGAATCATACACATCTTATCAACGGCAACCTTATGGCCTGTCTTGTTCAAACGTAACCGTGTGCTCATGCTCTTTATCTGAGTAATGATTAAAACCTGCTATTTTACAGGAGCTCTTTTGCTTGAAACACCTGTCAGTCCCCAGGGTAGCTCAGCGTCTATAAAGTGTTATAAATGATACAGTTACATCTGCTGCACACTTGACCTAACACGGAAGGTCAAATCCAACTGAAACAGCCTCATTAACAAAATGTATTCGCGTGGCAGGTCAAGACATGAACTTTGGGTATTTGCTGCACCACTTTCTACCCTAACACTGGGTTCAAAAATATTTATATGAACTCATAGAGTCATATATACACAGATCCAGTGGCAGACTCAGACTCCTTGGAGAGCAGGGACGAAAACAATTAAATGGGCGCCAGCTGTATGTGTTGGGCTACCATTCACCATATTCACACAGCGGCCATTTTCCTCTGACGTCATGCTAAGGGTGGGAGGCTCAAGTGTTGTACTGCAGGTAAAGATGCACAATCCACTTTTTTCAGTTCTCATCTGATTCTCATACCTGAATTTGGATATCTGTCAATACCGATACCATGCCGATACCAGAGCGGTTCACATCCAGTCAGAGTTTTCACCACCTGGGATGCTTCAGAGCCTCGGACATGTGTGATCGTGACCTCCAACCATTATGATGCACTGTAGAATTGTGGGTTGTGACATTCATATGTGCTGCAGATAGTGCTGAGAGACAGCCCTCATTTCCCATCATGCATTGCTGAGTAGTTTGCAGCAGTAGTACTTTGTAGTTTGCTATTTTATGTTCCAAAATGCAAATATTACTTTTTGTGTGCATTTGTAATGTGTTTGCTCTGAACATGAAGGTCTATGTTGGTAACTGTCATTCTTGTGCTGCTTTATAGTTTTAACCTATAGTGTAGTGAAGTGGCTAGTACATTTCTCATTTCTTCAGCCCAGCTGTATAATGCATTATGTTTTGATGTTGGTGTCCCCTGTGTTGAATGGTAGTGTAGATTTGATTGTAAGGCTGCTTTCTGGCTCACATTTTGTGCTATTTGGCATATCATTTATAACTCAGGAACATAAAACCAAGGAATCTGAATTGGTATGTTGATCTGTGACATTAGTGAGATATCCAATGAGTGGATTAAGTCAGTATCGGCCTCCTCCGATACCGATACTGGCTCGGATTGGTTCCATCTCTAACTGCAGGTTGAAAGTAAACATAGAGAATCTGGCAAATCGTTAACATTTTATTGCTTCCTGATTGATCAGCAACTGAAAAGACAATGTAGTGAAAATCTGGAGGGACATCAGACCATATTTCAAACTAAAACAACATGACAAGCAGTTAACTACCACGGCTAACATTAGCATTCAGCCACTGCCTAGCTAACATTACCATGAGTGTGTGAGTACCCTGAGTGTGATGTCAGAGGAAAATGGCCACCATGCGAATATGGTGACTTGTGCAGAAAGTGCATTTAGAGTGAAACTCAGGCATTAAAATGACTACATCAATGCAAAAGAAAAGGTGGCAGCTTATTTGCATC
This sequence comes from Lutjanus campechanus, assembly GCA_027495735.1. Classification (NCBI taxonomy): domain Eukaryota; kingdom Metazoa; phylum Chordata; class Actinopteri; order Lutjaniformes; family Lutjanidae; genus Lutjanus; species Lutjanus campechanus. The sequence goes on along the minus strand of JAJHUR010136324.1, from coordinate 12,966 downwards.
TGTACCATTAGTGCGTCAGGTGCTGATTTGTCTTTTTCAGGGTGCAAATTGCTATCTCAGAGGTTGTTGTTTCCCAAGGACTGAATACAGAGATAGGGGATGCTGCAATGCCGACTGAAACAAGTCGTCCAACAGCACTGCAAAGAGTATATCTGGTGAATCAGACTATGAACTGTGGAAAAAAGGGCTGCGGCTCAACATTAAGAAGTGTCCTAAATATATCAAGTGTATATGCTCATTAATGCATGGGCACATCCTGGACCTCTTCTCCTCTGAATATGATTCTGTTACCAGCAAGCCTGCTCTCTGGTAACATTTGTCAAGTAAATTTAGCATCAAGCTCAGGCATGATGACATTCAACCTCCAAAGCTAACACTGTATCTAAAGAGCAATGTGTTAGCCAGCTCCTGTCAGCTGCACGCCTCTAATTATATTCCCAATCCCAGAGAATCTAAAGGCTGAATCATAATAAGTATATGATCTCTATCATTAGACTAAATATAGTATCTAAATGCAGTGCTAAGTCACTGTCTCTCAGGTTGTGAGACTGTGCAGCCAGAGCTATCGACAGGGATCATGTGGGGGTTAGTTATCTCTACAAGGTGGCAGGTGTTTGAAATGCAGATGCCAGCAAAGCTGCAATCACAACAAAACCTGTGGCAAGCGGGGGTTTGTCAAACTCCTGGTAACACAAGCAAAGTGCATAATTACTGTGTCAGCTGAAACGTTTAGCAGGCAAACATGAGGGCAAGCTGAGGTTACACCGTTAACTTTCCTCCTTGACTGAATGCAGGAATGAGGCGTATTTTCATTACATTCACATTCATTACATTGACGTGTGGTGTTTAATCGCCTCTAATGTTGAATGCTGTTCTCTTATGTAAAATCTGCTTTTGTCTAAATCAAGTCTCATGTTTGAGCTCCATTTCCCATCTCACTCTGACAAGACATGGTTTCTCTTTCCAACTGTTTCCCTTTCAAATCATGTGTCCTCCATGATGTGTTTCGTGTCAGATTCTGAGATTGTTGCAGTCTAAAATGCCTGACATCATGGCAGCTTTTCTAAAAACTTGTGATGCATCTTGCAGTGTTTTGGGTTGTTTTTTTGCAATGAAATTTTGGAAGCAAGTGAAAATTGCAAGTAAAAAAAAGCTGCTTTTTTTTGTATTAAAAATTCAAGGCAAATTGTTCCAGTGAGAATAAAACCACCCTCTGTTCTGAGTGTTCTGAGTAACCTTACCAAAAACGCTCAGCTTATCAACATTGGAACAAAATATGCTTAATCTGTAAATCAAGAAAGGCACCTGGGGGGTATTCCACAAAGACGTAAAATCATACTCGTTTTAGAGCTCAAACTCAGAGAAAAACAGCGAGCACAAGATTATAAAATCTAAAAGTGTACAGAGCATTGATAAATGTCAATAACAATGTCAAACCTTGAGTACTTTTGAGTACAGTAGTGACAAAATAAAAACAAAAATACAACAGAAAAAATTCTAAATGATAGAAAATGAGTTGGTTGGACTGCTATGATTGCTTGAAAGTTGCGATGACTGTACAAATTTGCAAGGTCATGCAAAACTCATGGGAATTGGTTGAATTTACGTCATTCATTGCAATGGCAACATCGCAACCTCCCACAGCGGCTGCAGGTTAGGAAGCTGTAAATTACACCAAGCAATCCCTTGTGGTTTTCTAAAGGCTCATTTATGCTCCCTTTACATACAAAAATAGATATGCATGTTTCAAACAATGTAACTGTTGCTGCCCACATGCTTCCAGGTGTCCTTTACGTTGTCACAGATGTTAAGCAGTACATCCACTTGAGGGCGCCACTCAGAGTCAAATGTTACCCCAAAATAGAAGAAGAAGAGTCAAAGGTTTCTGACAATAAAAAAACATGGTAATGCTGGAGGAGGTAGTAATAATGTAACGCAATTGTATCCTCATTCGGACGCCACTTGCTACTATCGCCCATAATCGGACACTTCCCATGCTGCTTGTTTATAGTGAGGAAACACGGGTGTCTGAATGGGGACAACAGCTAAAACGCCAGCCATGGCGCCCTTTTACTGACTCTGGTAAAAACAAGGCTAAAGTAAATTGTCAAAACGTCATACTGCTAGAAAGGTAAGAAGTTAGACTTTACTTTAACAGCATTATATTGACTGAAAACATTACATGATCATTTCTATTCAAATTGTAGCAAAAAGGTGTCCGGTTGTGGACACAGTTACGTTACATCTTGAGAAAGAGGCAGCGTTGTATAATGCGGTGGTCTGTGCAGGGAATTAATACATTGCAACATGTGAATGGGGAATTCTTTTCACTTACTAATCGATGGGGAACATTTCCAATATTTTTGGATGTTTAAACTTCTTTGTTGTGTCTCGTGGTCGTATCTCGCAGTCGTGTCTCGCTTGAAGTATTGGCTGCACTGCTTCAGACTCCCACAACTTTTGGTGGTACGTGCTCCATTTTGTTTGTGTCTGTAAACTTCCAGGAAATGGGCACAAATGTGAAGTACATTGGTGATCAGAAAGTCCATCGCCAGTTGATTTTTTAGACGATTTTTGTCAAAACTGAACACACCCACAGAACTGAAGGACGAGTGAGAGGAAAGCCTGTATAGCCAGACTATTTTCACATCTTAACTCAGTGAATTATGGATTTATTTTGACCAACTCAGAGTTGGTGATTGTTTTAGGAGTGGAAAGACTAACCCAGACGGTTTTGGTGAGTTTTATTTTGTTTCTGTCTGCAGAGGTTGAATTTTTATGTGAGTGATCAAGGCAATTAAAGCTCATCATAGTTCTGTAAAAGAGACGAACTTGAAATCCGAAGGTGTTTGGTTGTATTTTCCTGTTTAATAAGGAAAAGAGGTGTGAGAATATTTCCTTTCTTGACATTCTGTGAGCTCTTTTTATTTTATCAACGATTCACACACATTTCCCAGCTTAGAGATATTTTCCAGCACAAATTCCTCCCACAGTGGTGGCTGCATACTCAATTAAATGGTTTAAACTGGTCGAACAACATCCACAATCCATTATTTATGATAGCCTAGTCAGTGCAAACACTCCAACATGGAAATGTGTAATACTCTTACATATTTTACAAAAACCAAAAGCCAAAAGCAGTAATTATAGCCCATGTGACTGATTTGGTCAGAAAATTTTCATGAATTCATATGTTGTTCATATTATCTATTACAGTAAAGGGTTAATATTAGAGACAAACAGAACAGGATTTAGGATTTGGAACTGCTGGATGTCTGGTATCCCTCGTCTGTATCTGTATGAATATCTAACATTTATCATAAATGAGCCTCAAAGATCTGTCTTTGTTCCAATGCATCTTGCAGTTTGTCCAGGATAAAATCAAGCTTTTTTCCAGCCTGTACTACACTGTGTGCTTAACTATGCACCACAACCCTCCTACCCACATCCCTTCCCCACCTCTTTGTGCAGAAACATCTTGGTCGTTGACCTGGTTACAAAGACAAGAAACACTTATGGTTCGTGAAGCCTCTCATCTTCCTACCACTTCTCACACCACTCTCTGCAAAGGAGCCAGAACAAGTATATATATCATTTATTAAATCTGACATTGCACTTGGGTCCTAATGTGAGATGTGTTGTCTACTCCAGCACGCCATGGTCCATTAGGCCTTCACTCTGGCTTATGAAAAACATGGGGTGGATGACACAAAAGAGCTCCGGTACTGAGAAATGTAGGAGAGAAGCCGCGTCTCTTAACAGACTACCTGTGTCTTACTGCTGGATGGTGAAGTAGTTTTGTTGGTGGGACAATGCTTTCACATGGCATTTTCCTGAGCTCACTAATAGAGGTGTTTACATCTCAGTTGTGTTTGATGTGAAGCAAACAATCCCCAGCCCACAGCCCTGGGTTTCAATTCAATCAGCTAATGGAAAGGGAACTCTTCATCCCCCAGCCTCCTGCCTTCCACCACCTCCGTTATCCTGCAGCGCCACATTCACCGCGGCAGAGTCTGTACCAAATGTTATAGGCCTAATGGTTTAGCCATTAGGGCTACATTTATAGCCTTCTAGCAGGTCTTAGGCATTATATTCGGTCACAGCTATTCACGCTAACTTATTAAACTGAATGCCAGAGAGGGAGAAAGCAGAGTGAGCTGAGGCAAGTGAGAGACAGGAGAAAGGGTAGAAACAGATAGTAGGAGGGGAGGTTGGCCTCAGGCGAATCAAGACTTGTGTTAGTGAGGCATACATTTTTTCTCTTCCATGGAAATGGGTTACGCTTAATAAAGCGAGGGCTCTGTGCTAATGTCTCTAGCAGGGAAATTCACGTTGAACAACGCAGTTATGTCTCTCACTTGCTAAGTATTCAGTTGGTGCTTTTAAATTAACACTAGTAGTACAATTTTACTGTGACAAATTTAATCCTTGGCTTGAGCTCCTGCAATCCCCTGCTGATTTGACTGTGTAACAATGGGAATTCATGTCTCTCTCACTGATCCACACTCTACTTTTCAAAAAAACATCTTGCAGATTCTTCTTCTGTGAGTCATCTTATTATGACGAATGTATTAGCAACAGTAATCTAGATTCTTTCCACATTATTCTGCATATGATATATAAAGTATAGTATCAATACACTGAGGTTGCATTATGGAAAATTAGACAAACAAAATAAACAAACATAACAAAAATAAAAACAAAATGCAATGATTTGCAAATCATTTAAGATATTTAATGATTAAACAAACAAACTTTATTGTTTTTTGTGAATATACACTCATTCTGAATATGATGCCTGCAACACATTTCAAAAAGGTCAGGACAGGGGCAACAAAAGACAAAAGACTCTAAACTCCTGTTTGGAACAGCTGGGTCATTGGTACCAGGTGACAGTGTCATGATTTGATATTAAAGGAGCATCCACAAAAGGCTCGGATGTTTACAAGCATGGTTGAGGTGAGGCTCACCACTTTGTGAAAAACTGTGTGGCCAAATAGTCCAACAGTTTGAGAAAAAGGTTTCTCACAAAAAAAAAAAAAAAAAAAAAAACAAAAAAAGATTAAGGAAAAAAAAAC